>BOPP01000056.1:5949316-6030704 GCA_017312745.1 Gryllus bimaculatus
CCGCCGCCGCGGCCAGCAGCACGCGAGGGATGTGGCTCGCCACGCCCATCTTCGCTCGCGCTCACGATGAGGTGTCGTTCAGGGCGCTCCGCGTTCCTTTGTTTTACGCAGTGGGTGCATTGAATGGGGTACTTAGCTAGAGGTCCCGACGCACTGTGTACTCAGTGTTGCCCTTCGGTGCGTTTGATGGCGCTGTTTAATAAAAGTTACTCAACCTTCCAATCCTCAGATGAAAATTGCGTTTCGGATTGTATAATCTACTTCTATCTTCAGTTGAGACCAGTTGATTTGTTCAGCTCAGGTCTCTCGACGACTCTATCCTTTACTGAATAGATGCGTTTAAGAGGGGAGAAATCGATTATTGTTGCGGCTGTTGGATGTTGTCCACGATATTTATTGATTGCGTTCGGTAATGATGGTAGTGATGTCGCGCCAGCTCAAGGAATCGTTTTGGTCAGACAAAGTGTACGGCTGATAGAAGAGTCGACTAGAGGAGCAGGCTAAGAATATATACAAGTCGCCTAATTTCAGACGTACACGACTTAAGTTCAGGTCAATGTCTTTATCCCTCACTGAATAGAAGCATTCAAGAGGCAAAAATTCTTTGCATATGTGGACATCCGCACTGATTATGTATTTCAAATGATATATTCCCTTTCACACTTTTGCAATATACTGAATTTCACATTCAGCGTGGAGAATCCTGTCTGAACGATTTCTTGATTACATCATTTTGAAGTCGAATAAACAGTTTGAATCACTTGATGAAATATGCTGTTTTTATGCGTTCTTCAGGCTTTTTACGCAGTTTCATGCTTAATATTCAGCCTTATTAATATTGAACTTGTTACTAATTCGAGCAATTGCTAGTTAAGTGGGGGATGATATCTCTCATAATTCAGTATTTCTGTGTCCTATGAACATTAGAAAAAGTTCGTCGGTATTTATTGTAATATTTCACACTTGAATTTTTCTTTGGTAGTATTTCCAAACTCGCATGTATTTTTCTCTTTCTATTATTACGCCCAGAGAAGAATGTTTGCAGTACACTATTTAATACATTGAACTCTACTAAAATATAACGTGGAATTAGTATAAACACTTTCACATAATATCCCCGGTAATTAATAAAACCAGTTTTATTTTAATATTTCGTTACGCAGAAGTCATTTATTCAGTAAAGATCGACAATTACTTCATTATCATTGCAATTGTTACTACTCACTGACTTTCTAAACCTGGGCAACAAAATGGTTTGATCACTAACTCTTGGAATGTTAATGAAACATCAACTGTTTTGGAGCACACATTAGCTAGCCCGCTCTTGAATCTTGGTTCTTGAGAGCTGCAGGCAAGTTTGTTGCGTCAGTTGGAATCAAATGAACAGTTTGTTAACTAGAAATATCTGGGACACTGAACCGGCCCATGACTTTTTCTTTTCTAACGTAGTACACGAGTTCACTGAAACTGATTGACCGTTTAGATTTTTCGCTCATTCATACTTTTTTTCGTTGTATTTGTAGTCTCGTGACTCGTAGTAGCACCATTTCGTGAGACCTTCGGAAACTCTTGCAGTATGCGTTCTTGGATGCGTTGTTAGTAGAACTGAAACAAAAAAATAGAAGTTCACAGTGAACATATGTAGTAACAAAAGTAGTAACAAAAGTAAATGCTCTAAAGAATAATTATGTATAAAATATGTATATCATTAGGTTGTAAAAAGAATCAAAGAGTTATGATTTTTTTTAATATGTCGTACTGTAGGTCATTTTATTCTTAGATCAGCAATTAAATTGAAATTTTTCATTTATATTGAGATGCAAAAACGTTTAATAGTTAATGCCTCTTGTCGCGTTATTATTAGGACGACCTGCACAGCGTAATATAAATTCGTTAATATGAAATTGGATTTACTTCTCCAAAGTTTTAATATAGTTTTGAAATTTAGAGCTCATATTTGGCATTATAGTTTTGAAGATACACTGTCTTTCGCCGAGATCAGATTTTTCTGATAATTATGCTATGCAAGAAATTGTAGGGCAGCAAATAAACAAAATGTTATGATAATTCATTTAAAATTATGTCTACGTGAAATGTGTAAAATAGTTTAATCTTTATCACTGACCAAACAGTATACTTAATTTTGTTTGGAAATAAAGAAATTACAAAATATTATGCAAAGAATATTTTGTAATTTCTCCACAAGAAGGGAAAGTGAACCAAGAAGATGGAACGAACAATATTCAGCGTCAACGATTTTCAACTACGTTGTTGATGCAATCGTATTAACTATCTGTTTTAATCAATAGGAAATTGTTTACAATGCACAACAAATTCTAATCAATAGATGTAGTCTATTGCCGTTTATCTATTCCCCTGCGAACTGTTCGAGGAAAATACATCGGTATTTCACCTTGGAAAGATTGGTATTTCACTCTCACAGACGCAAAAGTGATGTAATGATTAGACCACCACCGCAGCGCCTCCCTCGCAAAAACTTTCACGTTCAAGGCCACCTGTGATACTCACCGGGGACTCACCTTTCTTTGCCCTGGGCGTCGTTGGTAAGCGGTGGTCACGTAAGCGCTCCCAACACCATTGACGCCCAGCGGGAAATTCGACTTTGCTTACGTAATGCCCCAGATTGCCGCCCAGCGCGCTTTGACAAACCGAAACGCGGGCTCCGCGGTATAGGACCGGAGAAAGCGAGATGAGCACACACACGCGAAACGGAAGAGAAAAGATGGCGTGGATGCGAACACACGAGTACAGTGGGGCAGTGTATCACTAAGCTGGAAGAAATTAAGCTACTGGCATTACACCGGGAAAAGAAATGTTTATTATTGGAATTTATAATTTCGTTTCTAATTGGCTTATGATGGCACCATCAACTGATATTAAAAAATGGTGTAAATCATCAGTTGATATTTTTTATTTTTCAAATGTTTATTTGAGCTGTGCAAGTTCGTAATAAAAGTATAACAATACAAATGTTCGCCCACTCTCGGGCAACGAAAGTTACTTGGAAAAGTATTTTAAGTAATTTAAACAAATATGTTCATTATAAAATTGGATTTAACTGTCATCAGTGTGGTGACCTATGTCGTAGACTCTCCTGTTACGCTAGAAAAATACCGTAGAGTAGTAAATCACATTTTATTACAAATAGATGCCCTAAACCCACAATGTTTTCTATACATTTTCTAGTTTCTTCTACTTCATATAAGTTGGAGCTTTAGCCCCCCGATACCGAATTTGAGTGCTCAAAATTCTCAAATATAGGTTTTTTCCTTTCGAGAAGTCGCTTAGAATGTCTTGAAAAAAATGATTAATTTTCCACCGGTAGATTAAGACGCGTCTAACGATATCTGACTTACGCCTAATAGAGGATCAGAAGAAGCCTAACCATGAGTCTACCACACTACGTCAAGAAGTTACCCAACTACTATTTATTCCCTTTCCTGGTGCTCGAAATGAGTACATTTAAATTTTGGACAAATTTTCATACCTGATACAGGTGCGATGTTTTACTGTTTCATGAATGTTGTTCTGCTTATGTTCAAGCATTTCTTCAAAACTGAAATTCATAGGCGTATGTACATAATTATTAACAAATGAGTGCGAAGAATTGTTTTTAAATATCATTCACACAGTTAATATTTCCCAGCGATAAAAATACGTTTAGTTCATTTTATCCCAATTTTCAAATTATTTTCACCATTCAATTCACAAACGCAGAATAAGATGAAGTTCTTGTGTGTGTTGTTAATTTCCTGGATGTTACTGAAGTTAATTTGTTGATGAAGATAAATATTTTAGCTATAAAAATCTTGTTACCGATTGATATTTTAATATTTGTTTTAGTGTATTTTTACATGTGAACGTGCATTTTATTTTATAATTATATTGGCTGATTTGGTAATAAAATACACTTAAAAGCAGAAACGTTTTTAATAATTAGACATACTTTTTATTTGTATTTCAAATAATCTATATTATACTTTATCATTTTAACGACACTATATTTGGACGATTCCCAAAATACATTTCATGGTATTCTCAACCACATACTAAGTTAGCAATCCAGTTCATACCTTGTTGTAGACCTTTTCTGTCCCACTGTGCCCTGTTCCGATAGAGGAGCTCTTGCGTGGTAAAAGTGTAGTAGCACCCAAGGTTCCGCAGTTATCTGATGACTCCACGCTGCAGAGGTTATAGCCCTATCCTTCACAACAAAACAAAGGAGTCTGGGAGAAAACCCTGCGGACGCGCCTGTTCTGAGGTTCGTCTTTAATTCCGCATTGTTGCTACCTACGTGGACGTAGTACGTTTGAAAGATGGGGGTATCTCGCGCCTTTAAAAGTTTATGAAAGTTAAGAAAGTGTATCGAATTTGCTTAGTTTTTGTTGTGCACGATACGCTCCTTCGATTTAATTTTTCGGTTGAGATGTTTCCTTGTGTTCCTCCTGATCGATCTCCCGAACATGGCGTGTTATTTTTTTCTGAAGAAGGAAATATTGTTTGGAGGTTGTTGAGATGCGGCGGATGTTTTCCGAGGCTACGGTGGTTTGCTTTTGACATAGCAAAGTGTGAAAACTTTTAAGTGGAACGGACCTGAGAGAATTCCCAATTTAAATACTACTGGGCTTTCGACTGTTATAAATACAAAATTGTGCCTTAAATCTTTACAACTCCGTCTTTGGATCCCTGTGTTGTTTCTTAAGCCATAATCTACAAAATGAGACAGTTTTAGACATTATTACGATGATGGTGGTTTTGTTTTTGTAGGTACGTGGACCAGGATTCATGCAAGGGTGGTCAACATCAAAAATCTCGAAATCTGTGTAAAATTTACTTGGTCAATTGGTATCCTATGCAATTTAACCCTTCAAATATCACAATACGTTTTTCTGTTTGTTAGTAAAGACAGCAATATTATGTTTACCTAAGCTCGAGAGTGCTACGTAATGTTCAGTTCCAGTATGAAGCTTTTTTCACTTTTAAAAAAATGCTGTACAAAGTATGGAGCTAAGTAGAAAAAAGTATTTTTTTATAGATTCACTCGAAAAGTTGTAGTAATTGATATTGATGATGAATGTTTTGGTTGATGTCAGATCAATTATGTACCATAATCAAATTTATAATAACTGGTTAATTATTTTTTTTTAAATGCCACACGTTTGAGGACTAGGGCACGGTACTTAGAAAATGTGATTATTGACCGTGTCATATATTATCAAAATCTTCATTATTGATAATCTAAAATTAATAAACATAATAAGAAAGTTCTGGCCAGTTCGATTTTTTTAGTACATTCAATTTGTCAGTTAACTTAATTAAAAAATTCCATCAGAGAGTTAATGATTGTAAAGACAATCCACTCATTCTCTATTCAGTTAGTATATAAAGAAATGCCTCAACATTGTAGACAGCGGACTGGATCATCACGATGATACTATACATCTGATGACGCAAAAGTTGAATATTATTAAGTTGAAGTATATCAAAACTAGAAATGCACATCGCCAGAGGATGGTCAGATTGTGTGCACTGGAACGGCACGAAGCGCCATGTTATTAGCGAACAGTTTGTCGGACGGAGACTCTGAGGCACACAATTTAAGTACACTGTACTCAAATCTCCACAATTCTTCACAACTGTGACAGCACCCCAACAAACGAAGATTGCCTTCATTCTATTTTTTTCCTTAAAGACACAACACAAGCAATTATACTCACATAACTAATCCTCTTGAAAAATCAACTCCACGATCGTCCTCATCTGGAGTCCCACAAGGCCACTATCACTGACACGACTTTTTTTTCTGACAACACGAAATCCTTAACACCAGCTCACCAAAACCCCACAACTTGTCGAACACGTTGAGACCCCACATCCGCCCCGCGGACCACCAACCACTCACTCCACGTGGCGCCACCGAGCATCTGCCCCCGGCGGCGGCGGCGTGGGCAGCTGGGCGGGTCGGGCGATGGCCGGCGCGCGCGACGCGTGACGCCCACACTCTCCACACGCACGAGAGCTCCTCCGGTCGGCGGAGACGTCGGCGCCCGCGAGCGCACGCGTGCCTATGCGTGCGCGCGCGCCCCTCCGCCGCCTTAAAAGCGCGCGCGCGCCTTTCGCAACCCCCCCGCAGACGACCTACTTCACCGCCGCAGCCGCGCCGAGACGTCGCCGCGGGGGCCGCCCTCTGGACGAACGCTCGGCCTTGGCACCCTGCGGCGGCGGCGGCGGTGGCGAAAGGGGGTGGGAGAGGGGATGAAGCACTCTCGTTTACCCGCTCCATGAGCCAAATTCCAAGGAAGGTTTGAAAACGTGTGTTTAGTGGATCGAACGCGGCTGAAATGGACAGATGATGAAAGAGGGTAGGTAGTTCCAGATCTCGTTTGTTCATTTTTTGTTCTTTCGATCGTCTCACTTTGTATAGATATGATTTAAAGTTTATAATGTGATTTGCGAGTATCAAAATATTGTGGCGGTGACGGCGGTGCTGGCAGTTGCGGCGGTTGGCGAAAGGGGGTGGGAGAGGGGATGAAGCACTCTCGTTTACCCGCTCCATGTGCCAAATTCCAAGGAAGGTTTGAAAACGTGTCTTTAGTGGATCGAACGTTGCTGAAATGGATAGATGATGAAAGGAATTAGGTAGTTCCAAAACTCGTTTCAAAGCGTAGGCATCCGCGGCCGGAGTCAGTATTTACTTGGCTGTCCAGGTGACGCGTTACGCCCTGAGGAAAGTCGCAGAATGGCGACCGAAACGTCGGCACCTTCGCCATGGACGCGGCGTCACCCTGACAGCCAAGGGAATACAAATCTCGTTTGTTAATTTTTTGTTCTTTCGATCGTCTTATTTTGTATAGCTATTGTTTAAAGTTTACAATATGATTTGCGAGTATCAAAATACTGTGGCGGTGACGACGGCGGTGGCCGTTGCTGTCGGGTGACGAAAGGGGGCACACGAGGGGATGAAGTAATCTCGTTTATGCGCTCTGTGTGCCAAATTTCAAGGATGGTTGGTAAACGAACGTGCCCTGAAATAGAAACGTGAAGAAAGCACATGGATAGTTCCAGGTCTCATTAGTAAATGTTTTGTTAGTTCGATCGTATTAGTTTGTTATGTGAGCACCGATTGTTTAATGTTAATAATTTTATTTGTTTATATCAAATGATGCTTTGTACACATGCGTTTATGATGGTTGCGGTGGGATGGCGAAAGGGGACGGACGAGTGGATGAAGTGCTCTCATTTATCCGCTGAATGTTTACCAAATTACAAGGAAAGCTGATCGTTGGTAAACGTGCGCCCGAACACCAATAAAATGGACAGATGATGAAAGGGGATGGATAATTTCATGTTTCAGTAGTTGAATTTGTTTGTTTACATCGATGTCATTAGTTTATTGAATTTCTGTTTTTAATGTTTGATAATTTTATTTATGAGTATGAAAATAATGCGTATGTGACGGTAGTAGTGCTCAATACGATCGGGTAGAGAAAGGGTGCGAACATGGGGGTGAAAGAGCTTACACGCAGTGTTGCCAAATTCATAGAGAGCTGATTGTTGGCAAACGTGCATTGAACGCAGATAAAATGGACACGTGATGAACGGGAATGGAAAGTTCTGGGTCTAATTAGCTTAATCCAATTCTGCAGCTTCATATTATGATAATTTAGCCGAAAACTATTTGATACTTGAGAAATTCGAAATACTTCTTCGGACACGGACTTGGTGGCGGCACCGATCGGATGAAGAATGACGCAGACAAGGGAGTAAAGTAATCTCAGTTACCTGCAGTATATACCAGAATCCGAGGATGGTTGGTAAACGTATGTTTAGCGGTTCGAACGCCGCTGAAATGGACACTTTAAGGAAGATGGATAGTGTGAAGACTCATTAGTTCATTTTTTATTAGTTCTATCTTATTGTTTGTTAAGCTACACACCGATTGTTTAATGTTTATAATTTTTTGTGATTATCAAAATAATGCGGCGGCGGCGGCGATAGTAGTTGTGGTTGTTGTGTGGCGCAAGAGTGTAGACGTAGGGATGGAGTATTCTTCTTGACACGCAGTGTGTGCCAATTTGCAAGGGAAGCTGATCTTTGGTAAACCTGTGCCTAGTGCTTCAAAATCTCATGAAATGGACAGATAATGAAAGGGTTTCATATCTCATTAGTTTAATTCATTTCTGCTGATCGATAGTTTTTTAACACTGTTTTTTTTAAATATTTGATACTTTTATTTATGAATATCAAAATTACGTGGCGACAACGGTGGTGGCGACAATTGTGGTCTGGTGCACATGTGGGCATGTTCGTTTATCCTGGGTATATGTCAAATTCCAAGGATAGCTGATGGATGTTAAACGTATCTCTAATGGTTAGATCGCCGCCGATTGGTTAATTGATAGATTGGCGATTCCGGGTGCGTCACCTGCTAAGGTCATTAGCCCCATACGAGTAGTGATTCTTGTTACAGAGGGAGGTTGCGATGATCTTCCCCCACTACATGACGATATCCATCGCTGACCTACACGTTGGCTTACGAGGGATTCTCCAACCAGGCATCTTTCACCTGTGCAGCACCGCCCCAGCCGGGTCTTGCTCGTAGCTCCAGACATATGTGGAGTGTATGGGAATGTGTGTGAAGTAAGAAGCGAACAAGAAAGATGAAGGAAAAATCGCGCGCGGTCCGTGACTCGTTTGTTAGGGTACTACTCCGGCATTTGCCTGGTGATGATCAGAGAAGTGATGGAAAACTATCGATAAGCTCAGTTGGCCGCTATAATTTTCCTCCCGGAGAACCCCGGCTGATTTCGACCTAGCTGAGTACTAGATAGTTTCGAAAATTCTGACACCGTAGGGGATCCTAGGACCTCGCGGTCAGAGGCATTGCAGAGATATCAGTGGATGCCCTGAGCCACCTTTTTCGGTAGTACGCCGCCGAAGAGGTACTCGAAGAAAGATGGATAGTTGCAGGCTCGTTCGTAATTTTTTGTTTGTTCGAACTTTTTTTAAATTTATTTATTTTATGTCGCACCAACTACAAGAGGTTATTAGTGACATCTACACAATAACATTATTACTTGTGTTCATGCAATGTAATGACACTTAGGATGGGAATATTCACATCACATTATTGAACAGTTTATACATTTTTCTAACATATCATTTTACAAGTTTATGCCCTTAAAAAAATTGAGAAACCCACAACATTATTCTCTGGACTTTAGTTAAGAATCTTCTCTTGAACATCTCTTGATATGTCGTTATTGACACCATGTCTTGTCCGGTCGGCCTCAAACCTGAGGCACAAAAATAGGTGGTTAATATGCGTAGAAACATTAAACACATTATACATAACAGCCGTTTTCAAAGTTGGAGTACAGATGCTTAGGTCGAATTGCTTATACCCGCGTTGCAGTACGAAGATTTTCTGCATTTGTTCCAAACCATTAGATCTTTATTATTCACAAATTCACCAACAATTTTCACTCTACGATCTGTTCTGCTTGATCCCGAAATTAAGTTATGACTATTAAAATCACCTACTATCAGTACCAAGCCTAATACTTGTGAGAATAAATTGTCTAGGTGGCAAGATTCTAGATGAAAGTCATTAGTAGTGTATGCATTACACAGATGAAAGCTACTACTGGCAATATGCAGCTGTATCACACATACGTCCAGGTCACTTGTAATGGCGCATTCACTTCACTTGAGCGACTTTTGTACGTAGACGCAACACTGCCACTGTCATATGTACATGTCACTCTGTTTTTATAAAAACAATTAAAGACATTGTCATTGCCAACTACGACGGGTAGTCGTTTTGTGGCTTCCACCCAGCAGACAACTGATGATGATGGCTAAGCCATCGAAAGCTGCTATTGCTTTAAATAATATTGTTGGCAATGACAACGTCTTTAATTATTTTATGAAAAATGCCAAAGATATCACACCACAACACCTATATTTTATAAAAACATTGATAATTTTTAATATTAAAATGGTACTTATTTTTGAAATTGATTTCCTGGATGTCTTAGTTGTCGTCTTTTAGAATCTTCTGAAGAAATTCATATCTAGTGTGAAAACCGTTCACATTCATTTGGAAAATTCATATCGTCATGTTTGAAGATTTTCGCTTCTTAATTCGTTGTAGAAGGATTCTTTTGAAGACTCTGAGTAGACTGGATCGTTCAGTTTCTGTATAATTCTTATAAACCTTGATTTTATTCCTCTGTCAGACAGTAATGGGTATATTTCTTTGGGCATTTCAATTAGCCTCCCTGTCTCTTTGGTATCTCTCCCTGAGTGATATTTGAAGTGATCCATAACTTAAGAAATGTTGCAGCTGTGGAAAAGGGGGTGAGAAAAGTATCAGACAAGGGGGTTGGAAGTGCCCTCATTAACAGCACATTCCGATTTCAGGGAAAACCTGATAGTTTGTAAGTGTACTAACATTATACGTATAACTACTATACATTCTAGGGCGTCGAAGGCAGATAAAATGAAATAGGGATGAAAGGGAATATATGGTTGTAGTCTTCGCTACAGAAATAAGGATTATTTCGATTTCTTTTCTGAACGAAAATTTACTCAATCGCAGATGTTTTTCTGTATTTTAGAGTTATGCTAATTCAGATAATATAAACTATATTGAACCTTCATTTTTCTGCCTCTATTGAATTATATTGCACTCTCAAATGAATGGCTTATTTTAGAAATAACATTAAAAGTCAGAGAAGAGAATCTTTGAAAACGTAGGCATTCACGGCCGGAATCAAAAGATTCGTGGTTGCTCAGGACATTGGACGTTGGCAACTGTGTCTAGAATTAGCCTCCCGGATAGCCAAGAATCCAGTAACTTTCGCTGGGTTCAAATCTTACCTTCAGCTGGGTAAAAATCCTAATACGGCATTGTGTCAATGTTTTTGAAGTTCTGTCCCAAATCCCTCCACAATCGCGTTACTAATGGTAGATCATCCTCAAATGATGCACATACAAAGTATGTGACCCCTAAAATATTTTTAAAAAAAGGATAATTCTGACTTGTGTCATTTCCGAAATAAACCAATAAAATATTGTACCAAAAGATTGAACATTACACATTATGTTGAATAATATTTATGCATATTATTGCTTTCTCATTGACGTATTGCATAAGAAAACTGTGATCTCCAGTGAAAGGTTACTGAACTGGGGGAGGAAATCACTATCGTATGCTCATTAAGTCGCAATAGTTTGTTTCCTTAAAACGAGCATGAGTTAACAAGTGCATGATCTTGGCTGTCCGGGTGACACCGCGTCGAAGACTGTATTGCCGACGTTTCGACCATCTTGTGGTCTTCCTCAGGGCTGGTATGCCTGATGAGTAAACAAACTTCGTTCGCCGATGCCATGGAAATGCGATAAAAGTGAATAAATACTAGTAGACTTCATCGAGAAAATTGTAATACAATCACGTTATTTGGCTGAGTAATAAGTAGTTTAATTATAAGATGATCGCATTTGTGTATATTAATAATATTTAACTCGTATGTATGTCGAATGTATGACAATACTTCATGTTTATCAATTGATTTATATACTTTTTTAGAAATGTTGACTGCTACCATTCAGATCGAGAGATACTGTGTAGTAACTGTTCATGTTCTTCAATAATATGCAGCTATAAAGCAAATGCGACTGCGGTGCAATAAAGAAAACAGATGTAACGTCGCAAGGGGTAGAGGTGCAATCGTAGCACAGCACAGTTCCAAGAAAGGCTTATGGATCGTAAACGTACTGCTTCTAGTGCTTTACAATGATGACACGATGGGCCATGAAGTACACGATGCCCCATCACGGAAGTAGCGAAGATCGTATGCTTGATTTACGATGCAGTGAGTTTTAAATGCCTACGAATGATCTCTGTTAAATTTACCTATTCAATTCTGGCTTGAAATTTTGAATATTAAAATAGAATTCACCCAATTTTTAATCTCCCTCAAAAGTTATACTGTTGAAATCAATACTGAAGATGTGTTATACTGTTGAAAACAATAAATACTTTTTATTTTTAATGCAAGGCTGGCAGAATGGCATAGTATGTATCTGCCTGAAACATTGTAAATGATTATCAAGATTAATAGGTGCTTATTTTTCTAATTATTTATTATTATCTATTTATCGTTGTATAAAATGTGATATGCATTACAAGGTGACTGAAATTATTAATTCGTTTTCAATTTGTATTAAAGGTTTTAGTCTACAATGTTCCTCTTCATTTGTTCTTTTAATTTCATTTTTATTTATATTCTGTTTTACTTCCTCACATTCTACTTACGTATTAAAAAGAACGTTTTATAATGGTTCAGTAAAAATGGCGATTTTTCAACAAACGGGAGTGTGTTTTGTCGGTCTTTGATACCGAAAAAGTAAATTATCTTTTCCTACCTGCAAATAATTTGCTCTCACACGTAGTAAAGTACAATTTAATTTTTTATGAAGAATAATTGATAAAAATAGTGCAGGTCCGAATTTTGTGCAACAGCCTAAATTTTCCAAAAATGCTAAAATTACAAATAATATGAGAACGTACGTACGTCTGTAGCACCACTAGCTTAAAGATGGAATTAGTATGAGTTACTATGTAAACTGACAGGATTGTAATACATGTTTAGTTTTAATGACGTGCAATTTGTAGAAGTCTAATTGTCAATAACACGCTGTCGCGACTCTTACAATCCCTAGAGTTGTGATTTTAAATTAAATGAGCTTCAAGGGCAAAAAATATCAAATATCCATTTTTTTAAATGAAAAGAAACATACACATACTAAATTATTAATTTATAGAATAATAGATTTTGTTTTCGTTTCCATTTTGAAATATTTTTCGGAGAAAAAAATTAATAATTTTGTAGATGTATAGTAGTGGGACTAATAAGCTTCTTCCAGCCGGTCGTCGGGTGGTTTAGAAGTTAGATATCTTCGCGGAGCAGTGTGTATCGTTTGTGTGTCACTGAGCTGGCAAATGCGGAAAGAAGAAAGTGGCTTGTGCGAATGTAAACATTGCGTCGTAAGGGAACTGCTGACCAGAAGTCGGTGACATTACACTAACGAGACTAAGAAGCGAGTTAGAGTTCATCTTCACTTTTAGCAGGCATGTGTGATGTTACTAACGTTTTCGCAACGTTCGCTGACGGCGAGTGACTCGTCATTAAAGAAAAGAGGTGAGGCTGCTTTTCATCACGAGCCCCTTTTAACAGGTTCGGAGCGATGTGAAAATCTGAATACTTCTAACCTTATCAAAGTATGAGTTCGAAATTGTAAATACGGCTCCAAAAGCTGAGAAAGGACTTTTCTGGTCTCATGAGATAATATTGCTGCTTCAACATACTAATGATCGGACTCTTTTCCATTGGCTTCCCTTTTACAAGCTGCTTAACCTTTTTTCTCTTTGATGCCATAAGAGCGCTCAGGTGCATACTATTTCTTTAACTATTTGTTCATTAACGTGGAACAGACGATACTACAACAAATCCAATGAATCTCAAATATTCAAGTTAATTTGTCTTTGTCTCCGTAGGATATTCTTTCTGCGCTGTTGAGTAAATAATTCTGACCATTGAGTTTTTTGGACTGCCTTATCTGGATCCGTTTGCCATCCTAAACATCTCAGGTGTGTCTCCTGAAAAACAATACTTCCGTGTTAAAAAGAGCATCTTTCAGTCTTTTGTTACGAAAAATACCGTGGTTCTCAAACATAGTCATAGACACGTTTTCAAAACGTTTTCAAAAGTACAAAGCACTGAAGAAAACGGTAAGTTCTAGTAGTTCAGTACGAACCATTTCTGAAAGATATGACAACACTGGTTTTCTTCAAAATGGCTCACTGCTTTTGTGTTGTTCTAAGGTTCTATTATGAATTTAATTAAATTAAATGATGGGTAGTGGCTACACCACAACGTAACATTTGCTTTTGAGCTTCGGCGAGGAATGTATTTCCTCATTTCATGAGAAGGCGTAATATGTTTGTTTGCTCGTTAAAAATGTACGAATTAAAAGCGCTCTTTTCTTATGTTTCTTCCTGAGAGACCGCGCAATTTCGTTTTCACTTTCTGTCATTGCGGGACCCGAAGTGCTGATTCACTGGTGACGCCCTCTTTTTCCAACGAGGAAATGACCGCGAGAGGGTGATCGTTGCAAGGCAGTTTCCTATCTTTTGATAATGACAATGTC
Source organism: Gryllus bimaculatus (assembly GCA_017312745.1). NCBI lineage: Eukaryota > Metazoa > Arthropoda > Insecta > Orthoptera > Gryllidae > Gryllus > Gryllus bimaculatus. Next base: position 5,963,555 of record BOPP01000056.1, read on the forward strand.
TAGAAATAGGACTAGGATTGGCCATACATTTTTAAGAGAGAATATTTTAATCAGATCAAAGAGAATATTGCTTAAGTGAGCGAAAAAGAAGTATGTACAACTTATTGAACAAAATGGTAATCACAGTCACAGTGATAATCAAAATAGCAGTGAATAAGAAATCACAATTGTTTGAAATGAAGATGGGGATGGGACCAATGAAATTGCGAAATTAGGAATAATTATGACGTGTTTATATTGTGGTTATAAATGAGTACTCCCTACCATCATAATTTTTCGCCGGTGTTATGTGTTGATACGTAACTATATTTAATAATATACTTAATAATAATAAAATTAATAATAATAATAATAATAAAACTATTGTAGGAAAGCAAATTTCACTTCTTTTAATTCTTCATGGAAAATGCTGGAAGCAGTTTTGCATGATTTGTCATTCAGTCAACTCCAGTTATAATAGAAATTTCTTCCAGTGTATAGCTGGCTGCCGCAGTCTACGGTGTTTGCCCCGTAGTTTTGTCAGATGCGTACTCTCACGACATTTTCCAATTCGGTATTTATACGTTGTACATCGTAAGATAAAAATTAAATAATACAATTAAAGAATAAAAAACTCATGTAAAATTCAAAATTGTTTCTATTTATCGTGAACGAAACGTATGTCTTTAAAAATGTTCACAACATCGTTTGTTGCTGTCCTTTTTTCATACTCAAACAGTAAAATGTAAAATAGAAGTGGTAGGTTGCTCGAGCTCAAACAAGTAGGTAGTCAAAATGGTGGTTCCACACGTTGGTTTTCAAAACCAAAGTTCAGGGGTTCAAATTCGGGGCGGTAGAAAATGACAAAAAATTTCAGTATGTCGTGCCAGCTAGTGACTTCTAAAAGAAGTCTGGTTAAATTAAATCCTCTGACAATTCCCTTCTTAATCAGTCCCTTTGCTCGGTGAGGAAATACTCGTGGGAAAAGTGGCAAGGAACGAAAAGATGTGTCTGATATTTCTGAGAGGTGGTTTACACAATGAGGTATACTTCATATAGGTAGGTAATACTCCATATGGAAGTGGCTAATGAACAAGATCAATAACAACATATTCAATACGATGAACTCGTACTTTTATTACGGGTATATCAAAGGAGAATCGTAATCACTAAGAAGTTTTATTCAGTACGAAACTTCCGAGTCGTATCCAGAACCAACTGCGTCAGAAAGGATTCCATGTAGCTGGAGATCATTAGTGACTAACAAATTTCTTCATTCCAATGTATATCAAGAAGTATGTACACAATACTATCACTGTCGTGGAATCAAGATTGCTCCCTTTGCAGTTTGTCTCGTAACTTCTTGCCACTTGCAATGATATACAGGACAAGTTATTTATACCCGTGGGGGTTACTTAGTATGTCCCTCGGGCGACTTCCAAAACCCGAGCAGAGACCTGTAGGTTTTCAAATCCTGTTCGGGACCTGAACATTTTCATTCCGCCCTTGGTGCATGCATATGTAGTATAACTACACATTAACAAATGTTATGAATATACCGATCCTTCAGTGTTTTAATCAGCGCTTTTCCGAGTTAATATAGAACGCAGTGAGTCCAGTGTTTTATAACTCTTCCACATGAGGATACTAATAATAAGTCCCCATAACGTAGACGTACGAAGATAAACTTAACAGAGCAGTTTCACTTTTATTTTCTAATTGAACAACGATCTTCTAGCTTTTTCTACCTGTGTAGAAACATTTTATTTTTCATTTTATGATAAATACGAGCCTATCTCGGTGGCTCCACGGATGTAAAGCAGCATCCCTGGGCGCCCGCCTCGAGTTCGATTCCCGCTGCGAGCATGGATGTTTGTCCCTTGTCTCTCATGAATGTATTGTCACGGATGGCCTCGCGTTCTGCTAACCGCAGATCAGGGGAGAGCAAGTGTGTTTGTGTCTAGGGTGTGGTCGAATATGCTTCCTTCTGAGAGGTAAAAGCCAACCGACTGTCGACAGAATAAATGCCCATGCAATATATATGCATGTATACACACACACACACACACACACACACACACACACACACACACACATATATATATATATATATATATATATATATATATATATGTGTGTGTGTGTGTGTGTGTGTGTGTGTGTGTGTGTTTATGTATATATGTATCGATTCCAGGTGCACGCAATTATTGTGATGCATCAACGTCCAAAAGTGCCTAAAAGTGTTAAAGAATATTAATTGTACGTGAGCGTGTGAAACCGTGCGTGCTGATGACTTGGGCGCGTCGCCTTGAGGTTCCGGTCGGAGGCTGCGCTCGCTGCGGCTGCTGGCGCCGCGAAGTGGGTCAGCGCTCATCGAAAGCTGCGTGCGCGGCGGTGGGCGGCGGAGCGAGCCGTCCCCTCTCCGTCACTCCCACCCTCCCATTCATTTGCCGTTTTTTTTTCTTTCTCGAATACGTAGTTTGTACGGAGTGTAGAGAAGGTTATGCTATGATGTGAAAAACTGATGTTGGAATTTGCCTTTTAGGGTTCCGTGATAAAAAAAAAGAAGTGTTTTTTTCGAAACGTCTGTTCGTCCGCCTATCTGTCTGTTGATCTATCTGTCGGTCCGTCGTTGGTCTGCCGGTTTGTCAGTCCGTCGGTCTGTCGGTTTGTCAGTTTATCAATCCATCTGTTTTTTATTTTTCTACCTCAGGAACTCAACAATTTCAAGCGTGATTAAAATGTATATTATGGCCGAAGTTCGAAATACGTCTAATTTGTTAATTTGGCGGTGATTTCGCACAATAGCTAGACGGTTTGATAAAGCTGTTTGAATGATGACCAACCTACTATTTCGGGCGTCGTTCACCTGTTTGCATTAGCTCCAAGACGCTGCTTGAAGTACAGTGATTGAGGGTGGAGTGCCTTTTGTGTTCACGAGAAGTATTTTGGCATAAAAATGCGTTTGAAATCGTGCAGCACAAGTTTTAAAGGGTTTTATATTAATTGCAAAGGCCGAACGCCGAAGTTTCGTACACCTAAGTGGGAAATGCGTAGCAAAGCGTTAAAGAAGGTATAGAACGAGGACATGTTCGTTGGTCTCGTGTAAAGCGAAGCTCGACTGATACAAGGGAATTCGAAACTACACACCTTGTTTCCCACTAGTAAAACTACCCACCAATAATCGAATCCCAGTTTCTCCCATATCTGATATTCCTCGCAACTGTAACTTATTTCACCTATCCTAACCACATCGTGTTCTTTCATGTGCACTGCAGATGTCTAGGGAACGAAAAATGCGACTTATTTGTTCTGACTTCGGACTTTTCCGCTCAGTTTAGATAATGTGAACATTAACGAGGTGATTTGCAAATATCTAGATTCGGACATGAACCGAAGGTATGTACTACATTATCTATGACTTATAAATCTTTCCTAAACTTTTCTGAATTCTTTTGTTTTATCCACTTCTCTCGTGCGACCTTCTCTAACCTGTGATTTATAATTAATGAAAATTATGGTAATAAATTGAGTACAAAGAAAATGACTTTTACAAGTACTGTAAACAGAATTTCACTGAAGAGAGGGCGGGCTAAAAGTGTAGTCTTGGTGACCTGATATTTTCTTGGTAAGTTATTATCCGATTACTTATTATATTTTTACGCATTGTATGCGCCTCTAGTATTTACGATTTAAGAATGAGGATATCGACAGGGCGCAAAAAAGTGTCACCTTACACAAATCGTCATTTTTAGTTTGGTGAATAACACTTTTTTAAATAAGTAAATATTTACTATAAGTCGAAAATATAGTTCGCTAAACAGTCGGTTCGTAATGTAAATCAGTTTGTTTTTTAGCTCAAAATTAACGATTTTGCTCATGTTGAAACCGTGCAAAATAACATTTTTTATATGTCTCACTTTCCGTTTTCGTCGTTGATGTGTTTTTGAATTCATCATTCTTAATGATCTCATTGTAAATGCTACAACACAATTGCGTCTCTCATTCTATAGTAGAACTGTAAATATTCCGTAAGTTCCTTGTCTGCAACCAGGTCATCGCTGGTGGAAATCGAAGTGCGAAACGGGACGCGAGCCTGCCCGCCCCACCCCGCAGAGCTGTGTAGGCGCGTGGTATTGACTCGTTACTTACAGCTCCTTGGCGCCGCACGGACTCTGCCTTCACGAGAGGGAGATTCAGGCCAGTCCAACACTCGCGAGAGCAGCTATTGGGAGGGACAGGCGACGTAAGTGGCCGGTTGCATCAAGAAGGCACTGCCTAGACCGGCGGGCGTGGCTACAACGGAGATGAGGTGGTTCAGTGGCAGAACGCCTGACTCTGGAGGTGAGGTGGGAGAGATGACGAGGAGATGAGGAGGGGGCAAATGGTGGGAAGGGTGATGAGGGTGAGGGAGACAATGAGGAGGTGAGGGCAAATGATTAGGTGATGGGAGGACAAGAAATTGAAAGGTTAAGAGTGGACGATGAGGAGGCGGAACAAGGGGAGTGTAGGATGAGATGAGGGCAAAGGATGAGGTTAGTGTGGAGTACTAGGAGATGATATGGGAGAACGATGTGGTGAGAGGAAAAAGTGAGTGGGTCAATCAGATGTGAGAGGAAATGATGGGGAGAAGGGAAGGACATGAATGTGGATGGTGAAGGTTGATGTGGAGGAGGGTAGATGAAAGATGAGGTAGTGAAGGAAAAGCCGAAGGGTAGATGAGGAAAGGGAGTGTGGAGGATGCAGAGGAGGAAGGTGGAAGATGAAGGATGAGGATGGAGGAATTGGAGGATGAGAGGGTGAGGAAATGAATGGGAAGGGCGAGGAGGCAAAGAAAAGGGGCGGGGAGATGAGGGGAAGGGGAAGAAGTACGGATGGAGAGGGTGACGAGTTTGTTTTAAGTGGTGATGAGGAAGTGAAAATGAGGAGGTAAGGGGAGTAAGTGAGGGTCGTGCAATGGAGAAGGGAGGAAGAGATAAATACGCAAATAGGGGTGAGATAAGGAAATTTGGAATGTCAGTCAGGGCTTCACGTGAAGTCCCCCCCCCAATTTGTTTTAAAAAACTGTTTCAAATTGAAGAGGCCGCAGAATTAACCATATCATTGGTGAATATCATTTTTTGTGCAAATCCTGCTCAATGTTTTGCCTTATATTGTTGTTCACAGACTGACGGACAGACAGACAGGTAGACAGAAAAACGGTTTGCCGCCAATCGATTTTTCGATATTAAAGACCAATGAAATATGTATTCTGACTGCGCCATGTGTTACAGGAAGTGATTTCTCATTAATAAGTACACGATTTATTCACTTTTTCGTTATCCGGGATCGTCAATAAAAGGTTTTCGGTCGAAAATTCTCCGTTTTTCCCCGCAGCATTACAATATTTTCTCTATACTGCATAAGCAGTAGCGAGAAAGCAAAAAAGAGATACAATGCAAAATGTATGAGAAATATGTAATGAATGTTAAAGGATTAAGAGTTTGTCTGATAACCCGAGTTTCTGCCCATAATATGTCTTTATTAGTAGTATTGTTTGGTAACAACGACGATTTGTTAATTGGTCCGTATGGAATAATTAAAACAGGATAATAACAAAATTAAGATCTTTCAAATCACATACCATAATAGAAACCCCGCTTGGTAAACATTTTGAATTACGAGTCGACTCAACAATTATATTATGCCATATCCATATTCTCCAAGTTGGCTTGTAAAATTGAGGTAATTTTGCATCCCATGCAAAGAAGAGAGATTCAATGTAATTCTGAATACTGAAAACGTTTGGCGGAGATTATTCGTAACGCAAATCACGTAACATAAAATATTATTTAGTTAGAGCCAAAGGAATATTTTACCTACCACAGATTCTTAACAATGTGATTAGAGATAATTAATTTTTGTGAAAACTTTGAATTGTTCTCTTTCGAACTGCTTGTAAGTGCCTAAAATTATAAAACTACATAACCTCAATATAAAATAATTTGAATTTAATGTCTAATAATTCTAATAGAAAATCTTGAACCTTATTGGATATAGCATAATTGCATTTAGTGTAATGAATACCAGTGAATTGGGAAAGGTGTTTCGCCAGCTACAAATACACAGACTTTGGGTACGCTCAGACCATTCAATCCTGTTTACATCCGATACGAGCCAAGCGGACTACTACTCCAATGAGCCGCGACGCAACGCAGCGCGCGCATCTCGATTTCGGCAAGCTCCCGCCGCGCCGGTGGCTGCTGGCCGTGCGTTGCATCAGGCGGCAAACAGGTGGGGTGTCGGCCTGCGCACAGTAGTTCGGAATGAGCCTTCAAGTCAACTGCAATAGGTAGTTTTGCACGGCGTAGCGCGTGATGGAAAGAGATGGGTGAGCTATTGCGCATCGTATCCGACTTCAGCCAAAGAGCTTCAGGCGCTAATTGGCGCCAAATATTAGTGGGAATTTTTTCATGTCACCAGATACCAAAATTATCACTTTGTTACATAAAAACACGTAATATATAAAACGCTTTAAAAATAATATTGCATCTTCTATTTTATTACATCTTCATTGTGTTATTTTTCGTTCATTGTGTTCGCTTTCGAAATTGTTACTTTATGCCACTTTCAAAATGTTTCTTAACACTTCTCGCTCTACATGTAACATGGCGCCCAACGTCTGCTCTGGTTTTTCAAATGAAATACTCGTAATGTGGTCACGTGGTTCGAGACACAACACTGGTGCTGCGCAGGAAAAAAAAGCGCATGCGCAAGGATCGATACAGCTTTCGATTGCTAAAACGTTTCGCCGTGCAAATACTCCCTAATAACTTCAACACCATGTTATTTCAAGTCATTTTGTAGATGTGGTTGAAGGGTAAATGAACTTTAGAATGTAAAATGGATTTTTAATAGCGACAAAATCTTTGTTTTCCTTCTTTCAAAAACACGATTGTCTTATGTAGAATTTAAAAGAAAATCAATTCTAAGATTCTCATCGAAAGCAAATTCTAGAATAGTATTTTTCACTGGTTTTCCTTCGTCCTGTACTAGTAGAAATTGTGGCGATCGTCTTACACTTTTTATGCACTCTGTAAAATGACAGACATGTATGTAAAATTTCTGTAAAAAAACAGACACCAAATTAATGACGGCTCCACTTCATATAACAGAACAATCAAATTAATATTCCTTAGAATCTGGACCAACATCAGTGACTCAGTGTCTTGGAGCTGTATCTAAGTACACGGAGTTTTAAACGAAATCTGCGTAACACATTTAGTACTTTCATCTGTTTTGACTCGTATTACAACATGATTTACAATTCACCGCCAACCGCATCTGAACCGCCAGCACATTTACAACATTTTATCTACCATATTTCACGCCCCTATAAGTAGGTTTTCTCGATCAACGTGGGACGGGCCACTTGCAGATGGGGAATGAGACTGTCACTCTCATCTAAAGTAAAAGGCACAATCCCTCAAAATTGCAATTTTTTAGATATTACAATTTTAGCATCTGCCATTTAATACCCGGTGTGATACTCAAATGAAAGGCCCACTGGTTGTTATTATATCGAACGCACTCTTACCGAAATGTTCACAGACTTACATTAGACGGTTGGAACCAGAGTGAGCCAACCCTAGTTTTTTGAGGTTATGCCAAGCGTTCCTCCCTAGTAACAGAGTATTCAGGTGAGAATCCAGCCGATTATCAACTGACAGTAAGTGCTATGCCATTTTTTCTCAGGTTGTGTGCTTATGGTGGAGATGGCGACTCAAGTTTCAATTGTCTCATAGCTCAAAAGCGTTTCCGTGCGTGTTATCATGTTTTACATTCCAACCCTTCGTTTAATGTGCACTGTGCACTAGCGCAAGTGGCCGAAGCCGCTGCCTTGCCCAATTGTTGCGCCGGCGCGCGCTGCCCAGCGCCGGGCACTGGTGCTGGCCCACCTTTTCTCCCACCACGGTGCGGTGGCGGCGGCGTCTTTGCATTGGCAAATGTCACTGGTCGCGCGCGCAGACCTCGAACTTCCCGCCCCCGAACCGGTTCCCCACGAAACGCTCGCTGCCCCAGGCGCTTGGATACGCAGCACGCACACACATGCTCACGCATACACACACACACACACACACACACATTATATGTGGTGTAATCGTACTCACACACGTGTGGGGTACGAGACAGTTTTGTTGAATCGGGTCTACCAGTTCGGCTATCCATGCACTTCCGCGGTCACATTCCTGCGGGTAAAAATTGAATCACTTCGGTACCTGATTTTCTTGTGGATAAACTATTTTAAAGTATTATTTTGTGGGTTTTGTGAATATATGACCTTGAACTATGTACTGGATAACTCTTACATATAAACTAATTTTTAGCTGTATTTAGTTATTATATGTCACGTAAAGAGCAATTGACGTCGGTGCCGCCGTTAGATTCCGGGGTTTCTCGGCGGTCACCCAACCAGGAACCCGCGATGTCCAGAATACGCTTAACCTCGTGTCTTTACGAAGTTAACCAATTCGACTAGCGACGCCGGTTTTGGGGTCGTGGCCTTTCAGTTGAACCATCCCAACATTCGCCTGGATGACCGAGGGAAACTACGAAAACTGCGGTCAGGATGGCCGTCACGGGCATTGAACCCGGGCTTGCCGAATGCGAAGTTAGGGCGGTACGACTTGATCCACTTTGCTCGGTTGTAAACTAATACATGCACTCATGGAAACTGTATATATAGCTTAGTATTTAATATTAGTCGACCTTACAACTAATAATCTATCATGCACGTCTAATTCCGTCAACACAAACTACGTACTTGCCCATCTGGAAAGCCCGGCGCTCCTGCATGCATGGACCACGTCACTGGCTCCGTTCTCACCCCCCCCCTCAACTCCAGAAATGGATATAAACGCACAATCTGCCCCTAGCAAGCTAAATGCAAAGCTCGCTCGAAATATCATCGCGAATGGTTGCTTAATACATCATACACTATAGGATGAAAAGAAGCAAGACTCATGGCTGAAAATGACTTACCAGTTCGTGGCGCTCTCCATCGGTAATGCTGGAATCCAATAGGGTCCTGGCCCACCCTTAGCCTTGATCACAGCTGCCACTCTCGCAGGCTTACTTTCAATCAGGTGCTGGAAGGTTTCTTGGCGAATGGCTGCCCATTCTTCACGGAGTGCTGCACAGAGGAGAGGTATCGATGTAGGACTGTGAGCCCTGGCAGTATGTCGGCGTTCCAAAACATCCCAAAGTTGCTCGATAGGATTCAAGTCAGGACTCTGTGCATGCCAGAGCATTACAGGTATGTTATTGTCATGTAAACACTCCGTCACAGGGCGTGCAGTATGAACAGGTGCTCGATCGTGTTGAAAGATGCAGTCGCCGTCCCCGAATTGCTCTTCAACAGTGGGAAGCAAAGTGTTTAAAACATCAAAATAGGCCTGAGTCGGGATACAACAAGCACACACAAAACAACGAGGGGTTCAATTCCCTTCCATTAAAAATACCACCACAACAACACCTTTTTGGACGTGTCCGGATACTTTTGATCACATAGAGGTTTTACCGGATGATTACTAACAAATAACCCAGTTTTGTATTATGTTTCACTTTATTCCTTATTATTTTATTTCATGATAATTTCATTTTTAATTCTGCCTTGTACAAACCACTTTTTACCATGGGGTTGGAATGTGTTTGAGCAGTGAATTTTTTTCTTAATTTTATTTTCTGCTTTTCTTCTTATTTTATTTATCGTTCATTTATTTGTTGTATGTAGCAATAAGGTAAAATAAATTTGTTTCTATAAGTAAACAATTCTTGCTTAAATGTGGACAGCTCTTTTAAACAACTTACGTCTTTATCTGTTAATCCTCTCAACCTGAATGTAGGATGTAGATTAAGTAGATATGATTACAAAAACAAGATCCTTTAGATCCAAAATGTTTCATTTTAGTTCAAATTGACAATTTGAAATCTGACTAATGTATTATTTTATTTTACTCGTGTAGGATAACTTATTTGCTTTAGTTGATGAATCGGGAATTACTATAGCATTTGAGATAATAACTGTCAAATGACTTCTTCAGAAGATTATTATGTACCGAGTATCTAGTAACGTACTGCCACTACGTACAGCACTTACTCTTAAATATCGCTCTAGGTGTTGCCCATAAACCCAAGTAAGCCAGCTACATTGCCAGCGACCCCCCGATGTTGTGGCTAAGAGTGAGGAAACATTACTGCCCCACATAATTTTGTTTAAATTGGAAACTATTTTGATGAATTAATATATAAACTATTATTTTTTATATTCCTGTTGTGTGGAATCGGAATATGTGTTTGTAATGGCTCGAATTTCCAATGTTTGTGCGCGTAAAGGCTTTCGAATTCTGAAATAGTAGGCTTCGGCGGCCAGAGTCATGTGCGTGGTTTACGAGGTTTTAAAAGTATATTTTTCAGGAGCGATTCACACAATTAAGGACTCTCTAACATTACATGTAATCTATTTATTTTATTCTGCATTTTACATAGATCGAATTTTGGTAGAAGTGGATCAACGTCTCTTGAGAGTTGAATTTTAATCTATTCTGCTTTAAGCACAATTCTTAAAAGAGCTTCGTAATCAACCGGTTCGGCCGCCGTGCTTTGGCGCTATCTGTTGTACACTGCTGGAACTTCAACAGCGATAGTGTCAGGACTGTGGCTACTCTCTGACATCACATTTTAAAATTAATGTGAAGTAAAATTGCACAATATTTCATTTAGTACTTTTCGAAATGTTAATTTAAAAACATAAATTATAAATTATTAACTTACCAGTCTCTCCTCTTTTTATTCATACTAAAAGTTCTGCACATATTCTAGGAGGAGTCAGCAAGAATATCTCCTTTCTTGATAAATACACGAACTACACTTTCGGGACAAATGACAAACTTTGACGCATCCAGCATCACTAATCAATCAATGATGAACACAATATTTATACTAACACACGCTTCATACTCTCTTAGAGAAAATCGATTTGTCTTTGTATCATTACATGACAAATGAAACACCGTACGTCAAGAGAACATGGGTGAGCGCGGCGAAAGTCAAAAGGACGCCAACATCATTTTGGGATCCCTTGGGGCTACCTTTCCCATTTTTTAAATTTGCATATGACGCATTTAACTAGGGAACAAAATACGTCTACAGGAAGAATGGCATGTTCAATGATCTAATATCAATAAATACAATTAATGTTTGCATGTTAAACAATTTACAGAGTTGTCAAATGTTTGGAGAACTTCTTTCTCGAGAAGCGTGAATCAGTTCTCAACAGTTGTCTTTACTTAAAAAGTATAAATATCAATAATGGATTATTTTTATGGAAATAAAATATTTTATTACATGGGGGGCGTGCCCCTTTTGAAATTTTCGAAACAGAGAGAGGGGCGCGGCCCCCCTGCTCACTTGTACGCACGGCTTTGTAAGATAACTCTCTCAATTATTAAGAAACAAAATGTGGCAGAAATATGAGACACTAGTGCATCTCATTCTTCTTTGTAAACCGTAAATATAATGAATTGTAAAATTTTAGAATACCATTCACCTACCCGTCTTAGGCGAGTTGAAGAAAACTGCTTGTCGTTAAGAACTCGTTTTGCCAAACCGGTCAACGTATGGAGCGACGTTTTCATCGTGAGCGAGTTACAAATTTTGTTTTCTGCGTGTTTCTTCTTTGGTTTCTGAGGCATTCTGCGTTTTTCAAGTATTTATTCTTCTACCCTCCTATCAGAACCGGATTAACTAGTTTCTGCCCAAGGACATTCTGTTAGCTGCTTGAAAATCCTCTATTAGCACTCTTCTATGGGTGAATTCGAAGTGGATACCGCCGGCGAAAAGTTCGGGAGCGGGCGGTCGATATTCTGCCGAAGGGTAGTGGGTACACTGCATTCGACGGCACTAGGTATTCTGCTTTGGATGACGGTTGAATACGAGACGAGCAAACGCCACGGTTCTTAACTTACGCAATTACTTACTTTGTACATGCAATGGAATCGAAAAAGACGAGAACTTATCTCTGTCTATCTAAAATATATAAAATATATAAAAGCAATATCTAAAATAAGATGTGTTCGAATGACATGAGAAAAGATGATAAGTCAAATATTTTCCTTTGTAAAAGACACATCATCACATTCACAAAATCACATTACTATTGTATGTGAGAGGTTAAGTTCTAATTTGCCTAAAAGTATCTCCAAACCATTTCATCGATTTCTTCTGAAGTTTCGTGTTATATCTACTGAATATGCGATTTTCCACAGGGTTTCTCGTCCACAAACTAAAGAAACAAGTTTGACTAAATCCACGAAAGGCTCCGATCTGCCGAATTATTAAAGTGCATTTGATACCGTTCTGCTGACCTGGAAGGTCAGCCATGTCTGATAGAATGGGTCGGACGTTGTGCGTTCTGCGTGAGTTACCGTGAATACTTGAAGAATTCAGTCGTAAAAGTTGATGTTTCCCAAGTGCGAGTTCGGAGGAACAGATTATTTCCGGCCATTCTCTGAAGAAATTTCGTTATTTTTTTCACCGATATTTTGCCCTTTTAAGGGGAGCCAGAATGAGTAAAAATGTGAAAATATAATTTTTAACTTTTTTGAACCATTAATTATTTTACATTCTTCTGTGTTAAATAAGCCAACATTCATCTCAACATGTCATCTCTAAGTATTTTTTTAAGTTTAAGTAGCATGAAACTGGGCTTAGCCGTACAGAAACATTTTGGGTGTTGCTTTAATGTCGTGGATGTTGCTTTTCTGTTTTCGTTGTGAAAAATGGTTATTAGTTTGCTTTCAAAATATCTATGTCTGTGTTTGTCCAACATATGGACCAGGAATGCACTTGAAACTTTAGAAGCCACTTCCCGTAAGTTCAAAATTTTCATCTTTAGTGAACATTTTCTCAATCATTTCAAATAGGAAGATGATCTAATTTTAACATAACATGTAGCACATTGGTTTACATACTTTAAATGGGCAGATTTCTAAAATGTTAAATACTTTAAACAATATTCTTATAAATGTTACTATTTTTTGAACAAAACAGATTACAACGGATAAAAATTTATACTTAAAAACTAGTAACACTTTTTTAAAATGGCTTCGTTAAAATGCTTATAAATAATTAATCTACACTTACATACAATTTCAAGTCTGTAAATTAAAAATTTCTGAGAAAATGTTCCTTATATTAAACATGGCGGGATAGGCCATTCCCTTAAGAGTACAAAAGAGGTAGTTATTGTATTAAAGTTTATATCCTTAATTTATTTACATAATACCACATAATAATGCTACGAACTACTTGATAGAAAAACTACGCTTGTAACTTACGAGAGCAAGAACTATTAAGTCAAGTAGACATCTACTCAAATGACTCTGAATATGGTGGAATGGAAACTATCAATTTCTGGGATCATAACGCACAGAAAATTAAATTATATATGAGGTATTGTAAAATGTTGATTTATTAATGAAACAATAACTTTTTAAAACACCTTACCCAAGCAGACCTTACATTTTCGTTCCAAAGACCTTTTCATAGATATTAGTCTATGGTTTCAATTAGTTGATACTAAGTAGTACATATCACTACAATCATATGTAGTAATTTCTGCCATTTGACATCAAACTGTTGCGTCAAAAAGATCAGTTTTTAGTTACGGAAGTGTATTTCTTAGTTGACGACACTGCATAATGTCCGAGCTGGGTAAAATACAAATGAAGTGAATTGCAACGAAGTGTCATCTTGTAATTAATATTGCATTGTACTATAACTAACTGTAAACGATATTTTTTCTGAGCAGGTTCTGATACGATTTTAAATTAATTTATTACTGAAATATTATATTTGTGTTGTAAATAATTGTGCTGGCAGTACATGGAACATCGTGTGGAATAACGTATCTATTAACACCTCATAAATCTTTCCTAAATATTCACGTATAAAAGTAAACGGGAAAATCGTGCATGTAATAACCCTTTAGTACAAATGGAAATCCAAAATGTCACCTAGAAAGAATTCAAAACTAATCACCAAGATCTTGAATTCAGCGCGCTGCGTCTTTTTGACATGGGAAGCCTTCGCTTTATTACCTACTAGCGTATATCTAGCTTTATTGACTAGCGCTACTAGCGTGCTACATACTAGCGTACGCTGTTCATAAACCTCCTTTTGTATGTGTAATATAACACGTGTTATAAATGCGGTGAACTGATTGTTTTAAGGAGCGTTTACAAGCGTAGGGAGGCGCGAATTATTTCCAGAAACCGAATTTCAGCCACTTACTTGTGGCCGTTAAGTGAGCCATGAGTCATTTATTTTGCAGATAAATTACTCAAACTCGAACACCTCATATTTTTTCTACAATTATTCCAAAATTTAATAATTTCAAATTGTGTTTTTGAATTTTTTTAAAATATTGAGAAGAAAATTGTTTATATATTATTAAATTTATAGAATTATTAGAGTAAATTTTTATTGCTGGAATTTTCTCACAATCGAGAATATTCTACAATCTACTTCACAGTCTTTTCATGTTGAATGGGATAATACGTAACGAGATTATTTCTTGAATTCCTGCAAGATTTTACCCCAAGCATGCAGCCTAATAATTATTGATATTATTACGGTCTCAAAATTATACTAAAATGTGCTCGTGGACTGTCCATCTCACGTCGATCATTTTCCGCACGTGATGAAATACACGACGAGAGCACGCGCCTCGTGCTCTTGGTAGAATATCCGCGTCAGCGGAACCCGCAGGTCCGTCATCATCTGCGGCCCTGACACGCCCGGTGCGGCATTGCGGCGGCGGCGGCTGCTCGACGCACGGCGTAGCCCTCCGCGCGAGGCAAAGTGGATTCGCCCTTCTTCTCCACAGCACACTCCACGGTCATGGGCATGTGGCTGAAGTAATGCATGCGTTCTGAAATGTGGTTTCTGCAAGTTCGCGCCTCTCTGCCCTTGTGTACGCATGTGGAAACAAAAATTGATTCGCCGAATTTCTCTGTAAAATTTTTAGTATCTTGTATTCTCGCCTGATTGAAACGCTACTGAGGAGCTATCGGGAACGATTACCATGAGGATAAATTAGGTCATCGTTTTCTTCTATGAAAACTAAACTAATTCCAAAAACTGTCTAACCCACTATTACTCTTGTGATGTATTTATGTACATTTTTGTACTGGGAGAGTGGTTTTACATTTAAAGTTATTCGTACATCTCGAGCATTTTCTTATCAATTTAAAGGAAGGATTTTTATGAATATTTTGAATATTCTGTATCAAACAATACCCTTGAAATCATATATATTGAGGCGACGTGGCGATCTGCGATTGATGTGGTGAATTTTCTGGAATCCAGTAGCAGGCTGGGAACTCTCAGGTCTAGGGGACTCTGCATAATGGCCGGCGTGCGTTTGGAATTGTGCATTCGTTCTCAAATGTGGTTTATAAAATCTTCCGCTTTTGTATGCATCTAGAAACCAAGAGATGACACTTCTTGTTTTGTAAAATGTTCTTGTCTAAGAACGAACTATTAATTGTAGGTCGTGTGTTACAACCTTACCAGAATCTATGGATTTTTGCTGGCCATAAAATCCCTGAGGAACTTACTGGTGGTTATTTAACTTAATCCCACCTGACCATCCTGTATGAAGGATATAAATTGGTTTCTCTCGCGACGCACTCTCTTTGACATGTTATGGACTTCTTTTTGAATCTTGGAATGGCATCAGTGAAAAAGAAATTGTATTTTTCGTTCTTCGCTCTTGTGTAATCGCCAACACAGAGAAGGGTTTATCATCTACAGAAAACTGTCCTCAAAAGGTTTCGAAACCAAAAGTAGGATGAGAGTGAACAAAGCGTGTCGGCATCAATGAAAAAAATCAAAATCTTGAATGATATTATATTTATTTCATTAATTTTTTTCAACACAACCTCTTCTTTCACAGAAAGGCAAAACCTGACCGTGCCTTCGTGTTGTTCAGGCTTTCAGGTACTCGTATATCAAGCTTGGTCGCAATCGATGCCAGAAGAAAAGAAGCAAATCAATGAGGAAGAGGGCAGAAAAAGGTAAAATGAAAATCCACAAAAACAACTTCAGAAGTACAATTATATGTTTCCGTTTCCTAAAAGTCGTAAAACAGAAACAATAACATAAAGGCATTTTCCCATACTTTCGATCTCCAGTTACCAGGAAAGAACCTAATTATTCGGAAAGTAGATAAAAGTTAACTGGAAAACAAAATGAAAGGTAAAATTATCAGAAATATTGATGTTCTTCGAGTTAAAAAGTTGTGGTCATGACTGAAATTCCTATTAACATTCAATTTGCATGCAGTTTTTTAATAGAAAAAATTCTCATATAAAGATTTATTAACTAGCACCTATTCAAAAAAATACCGCCTCACACAGTGTCATTGAAACTGACACATGACCATGTTCTATAGTATGTAATTATTATCTCCCTGTTTACGTGACTTTGCGCCCTTGAACATGCATTCATCTGCAATAAGAGCACTCGTGCATTGCGTAAAGTAACACAAGAAACAGTGGCTCTAGCACAAGGCTCATTAGTGTCAGAGTGAATGTCAACATTTCTTCTTGTCTGTTCCACACACACCATTTAAAGCTGATGCTCAGATACGTTTGTTAAACACTTTTATCTGCTATATTGTCAACGTCATCAGTTTTATTGCATTTTCTGTGGTAACCTGGATCGGTCTGTCCTGACGAGACTCTAACGACTACTACTACTATCTTGGAGATTGTAATGATTATGAAATATTATCTATTTCGAATAGATTCCGAACAATTTAACCCTGAAAATTGATTTTCCCAAAGAATGGTGATAAAACTCACTAATACGAAAGGTTTTCTTGATCAGTTTATTTACCGATACCAAAGCTAATGAGCATGACAAGAAGTGAAATACGAGTGCGTCAATGTAAACAATACAATAATGAAAATACTAAATATATTCTCTCACTAGCCATACAGATCTCATGCTAGTCAATATTGTAGTAACTTTAAAAATATTTTTAAATAAAAGATTAGACAGATTTTTATAAAGAAAATAGTCGCGAACTCACAGTTTAATGGGATATGTTGTTTTACTTTCTGTGATAATTTCAATCAATTTCGCAAAGAATTCCTCAGAGCAAGGTCCGCACTAAAGGCAGCAGAAAATGCAGAAAAAAATCAGTAACGATGGACATAAAATGTAAACGTATAATCACAATATCTCTTTCTTTGCTAAGTGATATTTCATATTTTCGTTGTATTAGAATAGATATCTAATTTGGGATTTCTTCTCAAAATAAGGTAAATCATTTAATGTTCCTAGATCACATGTATTTATTGTTAACATTGACCGCTGTGTGCTACTTTTCAACCTTATTTACTGCCTTCATATAAATAATATAGAGATGTGTATAAATGTAACAAATAAATATCACTTTTTAGTGCAAATTTATTTTTAACTTACAATTCTTGCATTTTTTAAATTTAAAAAAATTACTAAATTATATACATTGTCAATTATTCTTTAAAATAAAATATTTGCGTATTGCGTGTATTTTAGTAACTCTGTATCGGTTAAAAGACATCACAAGAGCTCTATGTTAATAAATCTAATTGTAGAAATGCTATCTCAATTTATTTACTGAATTTTACAACTCCTACAATCACCATACGGATCGTACCCGTAAATTTCTCATAGCAGTCATTGTTTTGCCACCTAAATGAATGATGAATGTCCCTTAATGCATCAAACATTCTGCTAGTCTTCTGACGTACGTATATTGCAGGAAATCGCGTGCGTGTTTCTCGAGAATCTCGTGTCGGTCGATTTCCGTACTTTTCTTAACGAGGCACATCGGACGAATTGCAGTGTTCTCTCAAGTGCCCAGCAATTTGCGAAGTCGTTTTCATTGAATTGGAATCCTGAAACAAGAAGTGAATTGAGACGTGCGAGTCCTTCGTAATTTTCAACCTTCTTAACGGAGCAGAAACAAAGGCTTTGCGGTGAGGCACAAAGAGATCCAGTCTGCATTCTTTCTTTATTCGCTAAAATGCAAAAAACACCAGATCCAGTAGCCGTTCCCGTTGTACGCGTGGTTTAAGAGTATGGCCTGAAGAACATGTAAACAATTATTACTGCTGTGTATTTGCTACTGGCATAATGCTCTCAAAATTAACAACAAAAACACGAGCAATTTGTATTTTAATTATGTACGGATTTGAAGCTGAATATTGCATTTGGTTTTCAATGAAAAAGTAAATGTAGAAACCGCGTTCGACTCACGAGTAAGAGTGATCGAAGCTATTAAGGTTATTATAGTATAATTGTAAGTTTCCTCGCAGCACACAAGAGTTATTTAATTCTTGAACGTAATAGAGGATCACGCGTTTCTTTACAGCTGTCAGAGAAATTCCAGCTTCCGTGTTACGTGGTAAATAATTGATGTTTAGGTTTTGTGACGTAACCGATGATTGTAGTGAAGCCCAGACATAATTCTAGTATTATTAATTTGCCACCACATGACATGTTTACATTTGCTATTCAAGCTTGAATCAAAGATAAGATTGTAATAAAGGAATACGCGTATGTAACTACAGTTCAATAAATTAGTACGGTAGTAGTTTACAACATTTGCAGTTCATTAAAGGTTTTAATTAATTCTAAGAAATGTCATTGCATTTGATTTCCTAGTATATTGGGTTAAACGAGATAATTTTGTTAAGTAAATTCGTAATTTTGTAATATATTGTTGTGGAATGTTCTTTACCTCACCTTTAATACAATTTAAATTACACAAAAATATTTCATAAAATATTTTAATATTTCTGTTAGTAATATACTGAATTTGGTTACTCTTACTACACATACATACACGCGCGCGCACACACTGTAGGTCTGTCTGTCTGTCTGTCTGTCTCTCTCTCTCTCTCTCTCTCTCTCTCTCTCTCTCTCTCTGACTCTGTCTCTCTCTTCATTCTCATTCATTTTCTTGAGCATCTTTTGGATAATACATAAATTTAAGTCAATTTAATTAAATTTAAATAATACATATAAGATTTTCAGCGAATGTGAAAGTCACATGGAACATATTCGTAAAGAAAATTACTTTTAATTAAACGAAGTATATTATTTTGTCAAATTTTCTTTTGTTATCCCCATACTTGTGGTAGAATCATAATAAGAAGTAAATAGTAACCGAAGAAAACGTGAGAAAATACTAACAGAGAATGCTTCGAATAACATCGACAGTATTAAAGATGTTAGATGAGTGTCTATAAACACTCATATGCATTAAGTTTCCAACACACTAAGATGATCGTGTTTTTTCTTGAAGTGCGCTAAAAGTGAAAATTTTTATATTTTAAATGTGCTCATGTTTTGTTCTCAAAGTGGAAAAATACAACTATGATGTTTCTTGTGTTATACACAAATAAAATGTTTAGTCACAGTTCAACAAAATTGTTTTTCACATGTTAATAAAGTTATATCTATCCATTACTGACACTTAATATCCATTTTAGAGTCTCACATATCGACTCGATCGATAAAGACTCTGAAATAACAGAATATTTCTAAGAGAGAAATAGTTAATGCTTTATTTGAAGGTCGATGGATTCTGTGGAATCTTTCTTCAATATTAAAATACAAAACCACGTCAAATCATTCCGTGCCAATTATGTTCAATTGTAATGACGTGACTTGTATAGCCCAGATACTTTTGAAATATTGAGGAATGACGGAATTAGTCGTGAATGAAGGTTTGAAATAGTAAGACTATTAATAATACTACTATTACTATAACTACAATCTACATCTATACTATCCTGTCAATAATCATCAAACCTGTTTGTGAATAAAATTCATATATCTTTCATTAAAAAAGGATGTTCATCCGTAACTTCAAAAAGTATATCAAAATCAAATCCCAATGCGTATTTTCATTTCAGAAATTGGAAGATAGTCATGCAAATACGATCTCAATTTATTTTATTTTTTACGTAATAATTCTATACATTCGTGTGATTGCCTCTAAAATCTTGTCAACGCTATTTTTTCTCATCATATTTCAGAATTTTTTTAGAACATCAACCTGAACTTTGTACCCCCCTCCAGTTCACAAACAAGTGAACAAAAATGAATCGGACAAGTCATTTTTATCCAAATATTCGAACGGTAATGTACTTCAAAGGTAATTTGATGAATGAAGTCGTAGGCTTCCGCGGCCAGAGGCATGTGGGTGATCGGGGCTGTCAGGGTGACGCCGCGTCAAAGGCTGAGTTGCCGACGTTTCGACCATCCTGTCGTGGTCTTCCTCAGGGCTGGTATGCCGCCCTGAGGAAGACCATACGCATACCAGCCCTGAGGAAGACCACGACAGGATGGTCGAAACGTCGGCAACTCATCCTTAGACGCGGCGTCACCCGAACAGCCAAGATCACCCGTAATTTGATGAAGTTCCCCCAAGTAAGTCAGTACTCATTCAATTACACCGACCACAACGAAACCGCAGAATGCACTAGATGGCGTTACACTTGCGGCCGGAGGTATCCCTTGAGGAAGGTTTAAATGCGGTTCCTTGTCTTATGCTCCGGGAGATGTTTATATGCAAACAGACTGTAAACTCTTGTTTACGGGTGCTTGAGCGCGTCCAATATCAGCGAGAGAACGTGTGGAAAGTGAAGGCGGCCAACTGCTGGTTTTGGTTATGGCACTTTAGTTCTTATCACTGCCGCCGTCGGCTCTAAGGCGCTGTGAACGGGTTTCAAATTTAGGAGAGTCGTTTGATCGTATCTTCGCGGATGAAGCGGATTATAATTTGTCGAGCTTCTTCGTGATATGAATCGCTCACGTTTTAGAACTCAGTCAAGCCAGTTTAAGGGTAATAGACTCCGTCATTTGTAGTATATGTTGTAGGAATATACGCTTAATCCAACGCAGATACATTTTATTGTATATATTCTATTTTTATCGTTACTATCTCTATTCTATTGCGATTGTTTTATCTATTTTATATACGAAAAATAAAAAAACGTTCTTTTTTATTTGTGCGTTTACTATCTGGGTTTCTGAACAATTACTTATTATTGATGGCGAGGGTTTTTAAGACTGAATATTATCTGACATACAGGAAAATTAGTTGAAAGAACTCAAGAAAGAAGGGTAAAATATTGAAAGATGAAGTTGATTGATAAACAGAACACATAAATAAAAGGAAAATTACTGTTAAAACGTAAGTTACGTATGCCTAATTAGAAAGTAGAGAATAGCCCTTTTTCATGGAACTGTCTTTGTCTGTTGGCTCAATTTCGCGTTTGTCGCAAAAATAAGTTCAGAATTTTTTCTCCTAAAAATACTTCTTTACCATATTCGTGCATTTTAAAACAGAGAATCAGAGTACTGCATGGTTATCCACCCGTTTTGTTTTCACCCACCTATTTTGTTTTCAATTGAAGTTCAAATGCGCTTTGTAACTCAAGCACCATAATCTTTCGTAGTAATAATCGACGATAAGAGGATACGAGCGGTATCTGCTTTACTTTGGAACAAGTACAGGGCTAAATCAACGAAGCAACTAAATTAAGTCTTGCAGTACCTATTGTATTTACTGAATATATTTCAAAAGACACGTTAATTGAAGTACCAGTTAGCCATACTGAGAGGATCGTCTCAGCTGAGAGCGCGTCCTGGATCCTACTGATTGAGCTGTAGCTGCCGGAGAGTCTCGCTTGGAAAATATGATTTTGGTTCCCTTTTGGAAGTGGTGATGGAATTGAGAGCACTCTGATATCATAAATATTAAGATGAGGTCAATTAAGCTTATAGTATCTGCTTTAAAAAATAAGTACTTCAGATAATCATGTGCAAAGATGAACTGTCCTACAGGCACACTTGGACAAACTGATTGTTGCTCATATTACTGAATAATATTATATAAATATTTCATTATTTCATATATTTCAAGGATGCTATGGATCTGGAATTCGGTTCTAAACATATCTTTAATTGTTCTTTTAAATTAATTTTTATGAACCAAAAAATAATATATGCTATTTATAAAATCTATTGAAAATTCCAAAAATTAGCATGAAGTGATTTTATAGCATACAACATGGGTTTTGAATGCAACTGAATATCAAAAAATTCTAACACGCAATTTCTATAAATTTCCTAACAACAGACTGATCTCCTTAACACTTACGGAAACGTAGAATTTGATATACATTTCCTTAATTATTTTTCACATTCGTCAATAATTTTGGAAAAATTGAGGAATGCATTGTACGGAAGGATAAGGAATTATAAACACCAGGAAATAAGAAAATACACAAGTATGTTTAAATTAAAGAAATTATATTTTCTAATTTCTTAAGAGTAACAGATGGCAAGAGTGTGTGTGCTAGCGTAGCTTTGAATGCCCATACGGAGTGGAGAGTCTTTTAGCAGGGGTTGTCCATCAGAACTTTGCCTGGAATGCAGAAAATTGCGCATAAGAAAATGTTCAGAGGCTGAAATTACGACGTATCGCAAATGCTGGAAATGTTGGAAAATTTAATATTACCGGGTCGTCGATTTGCTTATTTGTAGTATCCATAGCCACCGTAGTAGGCGGGGGCGTAGGCGCCATAGGCAACATTGCCGTAGCTGTAGGGGTAGGCGGCAACGGCGGCGGAGCGGTAGTAGTTACCGTAGTAGGGGGCGATGTACTGGGCCGAGACGGCAGCCAGGATGGCGAGGACGACAAGCACCTGAAAATAGAATAAGTATAATATTATCAGATGGAAGGGAACATGTGACAAATGTGTCGGTCGAAATTCATATTAGTTTTCGTACGAAAAGTATAGGTATTAGGAATATTTGAATTCTTTAGAAAAAAATCGTATCGTTACCAACTCCTACAGCGATTAAACCTAGTTTAGGGTCTAAGTTTATGTAACAAGCGGACCGACAATATTCGTTAGAATATATTTCCCGAAACATTTTTGAAATGAAAAGGGAAATTAAGGCAGAAATGAAAAATGGGCAATTTAAAACTCTGTTCAATTCTGCTTGGTAGAAACTTAAAAAAAGTGCTATCTTATTCAATATAGTTTTCAACCATAGAAAAGATTCGTTTGCATAGAAAAAAATCAAAGGTGTAGAATGAAAACAAGTTTAAGAAGAGTATAAAGAAAATAAATTAGTTTGTACATTGAATCCACATAAGTCGAGAAAAGAATTTTAAGAAAAGCTAAATGCATGGATGTTAAAAAAATGATATGCGAATTTCAAAACTGTTTGCCTTGAAAGAGCTAAGTGTCTCAGGGTTAGAACCCAAAGGCAAGCTGTGGGTAGATACTCACGAGCTTCAGCATGTTGAGAGGTGACTGTGATCTGCTGCAGAGAACACTGATGCCCTGGCCGGCGCGCGCCCTGCTTTTATACGCGCGAGGGCCGCGACCGAGACCTTGAGGGCTCCCAACCTGAGAGCAAGCGACCACCGGCCGCCGACGTGCCTCCGCCCCTCCGCCACCGCCCCCACGGCCGCGCCGCCGCTGCGCTGCCCTCCTCACGCTTACCACCATTGCCAGCGATTTCATCTCCACACAAGGATTCCGAGCAACCACCACAATAATCACTATTCCCTGAAATAGCACGTCTACCGCATCCGAAACAACCAACATAAGTACAAACAACCACCTTAACAATCACGACAACCTTATAAACCCCATCACGAGAACTATCATGTAAACTAACGCGATAGCCACCCCCACAAAAACACACGTACCACAACCTAAACAACCATCATCAGTACAAACCAACACCTCAACAGTCGTTACAACTACTATCACGAGAACCATCACGTCAACAATCACGATAGCCACGCCCTCACGATGATGACCATCAAACAACCACCTCAGTAACCACCACCTCAACTATCACAACAATCGTAACAACCACCATCACGAGAATTATTATGTGAATCAGCACGATAGCCACCCCCACAAAAAACACACGTACCACGACCTAAACTACCATCTTAAGTACAAACCACTACCTCATCAATCGTAACAACGATAACAACCACTGTCACAATCATGTCAATCACTATTACGAAAACTATCGAGAACATTCACGCTAACCAGCCCCAAACAATGATTATCACCCCAGAAATAGCATATCTGTCATGTGCAAAACAACTATAATAAGAACAAACAACCACCATAACAATAACCATCACCTCAAGAATCATAACAACCACTATCATGAGAACAAACACATCAACAAACACGATAGCTATTACCACCACAACGATGACGACAACCATCATGTCAACAATTCCCTCAACAATCCTGACAGTCATCACGATATCCACCACAACCACCACCACGACATCCATCAAGTTTCTCAGCATTCTTGCCATCATCATTATCATCACCGTCACCACGGCTTATATGAACTAGTATCTACTCTTTATATTCTCGATCATCCCTACCATTCCATCACATTTCTCCTGAACTTTCTTCTCTCGCCATCACCTCCATAT
The DNA here is from genome assembly GCA_017312745.1 of Gryllus bimaculatus. Lineage (NCBI taxonomy): Eukaryota > Metazoa > Arthropoda > Insecta > Orthoptera > Gryllidae > Gryllus > Gryllus bimaculatus. The sequence goes on from BOPP01000056.1 coordinate 5,988,126, forward strand.
GAGTATTCTCCTTTATTCCATCACATATTTCTCCGTCCCAACCGACTTACATCATCGCCATTATCACACGTCATCACCTCCATTGCCGGTCGCATGCACCCTCTGCGAACGTCCTCGACCGCCGCCGCACCTCTTTCCACATAGCTTCTCCACGGCGGCGTCTCCTCCGTTCCCACCACAGCAACGCGGCGGCGACCACGCCTCGCCCGCCCGCCCGCGCGCGTCGACGAGCAAAACGACGCCGCGCCGGCCGGGGCGTTTTTGCGGGCGGGATCGCCCTGGCTGGCCTTGGCCGCGACGGCGCGGGGCGGCTGCCCGCCTGCGGCGGCGACGCGCCCCGTTGCGCCAAACGGCGGCGGCGGCGGCGGCGCGACGCGCAGGTGACCGAACGGGCCGACCGCCCCGCCGCCGCCGCCGCCGCCGCCGCCGCCGCCGCCGCCGCCGCCAACAAGTCCTCCGCGGCTCCGCGCCGAGTTGCTTGGACGCAGAGGGAGAGCAAGGTTGCTCGGGTTCCTCGCTCACCTCGGTATTGAATAAGTAAAGGGCTCGGGAGTACCCTCGAACCTACCGAGTTATTTGAGATATTACAATTTTTGTACGCTTCTATCTGCTCTCCATGCGCGGTGGTTCTCAAATAGTTTGACGCGTAGCCCCCCCCCTGCTGTTGTCCACTTAACGAGCCTCATTTAAATCCATTCCAGTAAAAAATGTTTACTTACTTATGTCTCGAAAATATTTGCACATGGGTTACCATGTTTTGCGGCCGAACCATCGAACAATAAACTAGTGGTGCAGATGGGACAGATATTCTGCACTAGTTTTTTCATCTATTTTCTTCGGGCTAGGTTTTCGGTATTGCCCCACCCTCTTTCTAGCTGCTACCTATAGGCGCCTAAAAGATACTTTTTTACTGTTTTCCAATCTATCGGTCCCGTAGCAGTATACTCTAAGAATATTATAGAACAGTAAAAATGTGGTAATTGCAAATTTTCATTTAGAAATTCGAAACTTTTTTTAAAAAATATTATTTGAGCGTATCTGAAAATGCGTTTTGGGAAGCTTATTTTCATCCAAAACTTCCGAGTTTACAAGAAAGTTCATAAGAAGTTATTTGAAGCTATTGTACCCCCAAAATCAATAATGCGAAAGAAATGTCTGAAATGTGAATATTAATGATATATTTTAAAATAACATTTCTTTAATTGCGTTTATATCACGATATTCAGTGCATTTAGCACTATCCTTACAAAGAGGTTAAAGAGAACATGTAGACCCGTATTCCATTAAATTTGTTTTTTAATATTGCCTTTATTTCTCACTAAATTACGAGATTACATTTCTTATTTTGAAACAATTGTATACTATCGTATTTAAAGGACTCTCTTTGAAAACCAAATTTCATTAAAAAAACATCCATCTTCACTATTGTAATTTTAAAAACAAAAAATTAACATTTTGCAATAATTTTTGAAAGTTCAGTGGATTTAACGAAAATCGGACTTGCGGCATTTTATATGCATACTTTGGTTTACAACACAAAACAAAATAATGCAAAATGGGGACCATTTTTGAGAAATATTTGAAAGTGTTCTTCAATCTTTATCTAAAGTGCCCCGAAGCTTAAAACAACTGACTGTGACATCAACCAGATCGATCGGGAAATATCAATTTTGTTGAAAAATTCTACCTATGAAGGCATGAAGGCATGACGATGAAGGCATTGTTCTCAGACACACAGCAGACCTTTAGCCGTAAACGATTCTTTTTATTTCAGGGACCCACAAAACGTGGATTCTGATGGCGCAACGTGTTTCAGAAAGTAATTTACTACATATAAGAACAAGAAAAAATTACTACATATAGTAAGAACAAACTCCGGTGCATAAGTGAAAACATTGGTGCATAGGTGAAAACAAAAGTCCAAATTCAACTGTTTTATTATCGCATTTAATCATCAAACTCACTATTGTAAAAATTGTGAAGTACAGTTCAAGTTTGGCAGAAGTTAAACATTTATGCCAAAAACTGCAATAATTCATTATTTGAGAAAGTACAGAAATACACCACACGTATTCTCCTTGATGATGACTGCCTCTCCAAAGGAATTAGTTCAAAAGTAGAAGTATACGAAATTCTAGAGCCGGTAAATATGCATATAGGGGCTACTGAAGGTGCCCACCCAATCACCCCTATATCAGGTAGAGGAGGAGTGGCAAAATCTAACAAAGAAACTCTACTGATTTATGCAGATAGATCAGAGTTTCGTAGCCTTGCTTCCAGGAACAATAAGATTGCCAGCACTTGTTTGGTGTCAGCAAATGCATCGGAAATGAGAAGCTGATATTTGCGGAGACGGCCATGACGAGGGGACGTCGCACACGCGTGGGAGGGTCATGTTCCGACCAGGATGTTTGTCGCGTCACGGGCCCACTCTTGTGGTCTGGCAAGTTCTGGCACGCACATAATAGCACAGGGAGTGGTCTCTTGCCAATAGAAAATGGCGCCGCATGCTGTGAAGTCTCCTTCGGCGAAATGAACTCCTCAGTTTAGCAGGGATAAATTCATAATAAATAATAATAAATCGAGTTTAGCACTGCGATATTTTGTTCAATTTGACAAAAAAAATCGGATAAAACTAAAAGCGAACAACAAACAAGAAATGTACATGATTGAACCAGGTATATTATCCCAAATATCTTCTGTTCGGTATCCCAGTAATTAGTTTGTATTAGTGACAGTCACGGCGTACATAAACCAGTGTAACAGTTGACAGGCTGTAACTCAATAATACTTCATGTTTAAACAATTGCCCCGAGTTGAGGAAAATAACTTCGTGCCTTCGTATCATTGCACGACAGTGCTCCGAAGGCAAATGACGAAGGCACGGAAAAGTTGGATCGACTAAAGGCTTGCGAACAAAATTGCAAATACCGCAGCAGCAAATTCAACAGTTTGCATAACAGCAAGAAGCAAAACAACATGAACTTCATGAAATACAACCGCCTCAGTAGGGATTTCCTTCATCGCTGGCGTACTGCAACACTGAGGGACAATCAGAAGTAACACAGCAAGGTGGCGGCCGCGCAGATAAAACAGCAGACACTGCACCAACATCTACTTACTCACTACCTCTAATAAACGGTCTGTAACCTGTGAGCTTGTTAGTAACAATACTAAGCGCCCATTTAATATTTTTCCAAATTATATTTTAAACATCTCACTTAAAAATAAATTGATCCACAAAAGAAAAGCTCGACAAAAACAATGACTCTCCTCAATGTTACGTGAAAATAAAATTTCAATACACCTCTTTATCACTTCATAAAATAATGGTGCTAAAATAGAACGTACTTTTTCGCCGATATTTTCACGCAAAGTTATGGGAAAAGTACTCAAATTTTTGGAAACTTTTACATGACCTTATTTCAAAATCTCTCTTTAAGAAACATATTGCAGTAAGAAAAATTTCTTCATAATAGTAGTTGCAACTTTTGCAATTTTTGAAATATTGGAGTGTTTAACTAACATGATACCTGCACCATTCTCTTAACCCTCTTTTACAATATTCAACAATTAAATTTAATAAAAGTGTAAGGAGCATTTTTTTTAAATTTGGAAATTGTCAAAGGACACTCCAAAATTAAAATACCTGTTTCAAATTCAAGAGACATCGACCAGATCGGTTGGTGAACATGAATTTTGTAGAAAATAGGCTGAACGGTTTAGTCTCAAACGTTGTTCACTGACAGGCGGACAGACATTTTGCTGTCAATCGTTTTTTCGCTATCAAGGGTCCACGAAACATGGATTCTGGCTCCACCACATGTTAGAAGATTTTTTTTCTAAATTTAGCAACTGGATTTATCCACTTTTTGTTACCAGGGCCCGGCAACAAGAGTTTTTCTGCAGAAAATTCGCCGTTTTTGCCCAGCATTACATAACTCTCTCTACCCCGTAGTGAGAAAGTAAAAGCAATCGCCGCATTCATGAAATGCAACCCCAACCGCCACCAGATTATTACGAAGGTTGCCTTTTATTTTTCGGGATTTGGCAACCCTGTTGTTGCAATCTGGCAACTGACAGCTCTATCGTAAAGTTGGATGTTTTGAGATTATACGTACTCAGAACGTTTTGACATACGAGCGCTATTTGTGTTGTTTACAGCAACTTAAAAGATTCATCTTGGCCCAAAAATGGAATTAAATCATGAACATTTTCGTGCGATTATTATTTACAACTTTCGACGTGGATTAACTCAGCAACAGTGCATGGCTGAACTTAATTCAATTTTTGGCGATGAAGCTCCATCAAGGACCAGTGTTTATCGATGGTATGGTGAATTCAATCGTGGTTGTAGTTCACTCCAAGACGAATTTCGCGAAAGTCGTCTAAATAAGTTGTTGTTCCTAAAACCATTGATGCTGTGCGTGAACTGATATTGCACTATCGTCATGTGACCTATCGTGAGATTGAGACAACCTTAGGCATTAGTGGTACCAGCATACATTCAATATTGCATGAACAGTTGACTGTCAAAAAAATTGTTCGCATTGGATCCCACACAATTTGTCAATCGCTCAAAAAAAGGCTCGTGTCGATTGGTCGAAAGAAATGTTCAAAAAATACGATCGCGGTGCTTCGAAACACGTCTATGACATCGTAACAGGTAATGAATCGTGGATTTATGCGTATGAGCCCGAAAGTAAACAGCAGTCGACTGTATGGGTGTTTAATGATTAGCAAAATCTAACAAAAGTTGTTCGCGCACGAAGTACTTCCAAACAGATGGTCGCCTGTTTTTTCGGAAAAACTGGACATGTCGCAACCGTACCACTGGCCAACGCAGAACAGTCAATTCTGAGTGGTACACAACGATTTGTTAGCCAGCTATCTTCCAAGGAATGAGGAAAACCAACCGCCGAAGACGGATCACTCTTCACCATGACAATGCGAGCTCTCACACATCGGCTCAAACAAATGCATTTTCGAGCACCCAAAACATCGATTTGATGAGTCATCCGCCATATAGTTCTGACTTGACAACGAATGACTTCTTTTTATTCCCGTACGTAAAAAACAAACTGAGAGGTCAACGTTTTTCGATACCTGAAGAAGCGGTTGCTGCATTCAGAATGCATGTTTTGGAGATACCTCAATCAGAGTGGCAAAAGTGCTTCGACAATTGGTTTAAACGCATGTTAAAGTATATAGATCTTAATGGAGAATATTTTGAAAAACAATAAAGTGATTTTCGATGAATAATTGTTTTTTGTTCTCTAATCCTGAAATACAAAAGGTAACCCTCGAATAATTTTACAAAGACTCTCAGTGAAAAGCTAGCACCTGATTAATCCATAAAAGCTTGTACGAATTATTGTAAAATCCAAACGACATCCAATGATCTCTCCCGCACACTAGCATTACACTTTGAGAAAAATTGTTTTTATTTATCATAAGTTGCCTGAAAAAAATTGTTGTCGGGACTTATGTGAAATATTTCTTTCACTATTTCTGAAGCATCTCTACAGTAACAATTAATTTTTTAAGTTTATTCAGCGAACAAAGTATGTATGATATACTAATAACGATCACCAACTTTTCTTGAGGCACTTATATTAGAATAGTCAAAGGCAGAAACATAATGTCACGTCTTATACTCCGACGATTCTTACACTACATTATCAAAGTAAATGTGAGAAGGCACCGACCATTCCATGACAGAATTACCGGAATTTCGAACATACTGAAAAACAATTTTTGTTGACTCGTAGTACACAATATTTATTGTAAGACAATTACTGTCATTCTGCGTGAGACGCACAGAACCTCGCCTATAGTCGTAGTGCCCGTTACCAAAAGATGTACCACCGAAAAGTGTTAACTGCGTTTACAAAAATCTGGGAGGAAACTGCAGACTGTTTCTGTTATAGATCTTAAATATCCTGACGTGTAATATGCAACATACCTCTCCCGACCTCTATCAAAATATATCTGGTCTCACACAATAAATATATGGAACATTCCAAGAGAAATGCTTTCATCTTGAAGATATCCAACATTATCGACCAACCTTACACTCCCAACACAATCCCCTTAGTCCTTGTACTTATCCCATGCATGTGAATAATGTAAATATATCTGGCCATTAAAATGGAATAACATGTGCAATATCTAAAAATATCTCCTTCCAAATATCTTCTGCCCCGTAGCCCTTAACAGTCAATCTCTCATAACTCCAATTATATCTCATTTGTTAAACACTGTTTAGCAACTATAGAATAATATCATGCATCAAATAATGTATTATCTCCTGCAAATGCTAAGCAATGTCGTAGGCATTCCATCTTCAAGTACTTTCGTAACTCCATTGCACCTGAAATCCAAATTACTTGAGATTTTACGGTTCACGAACATCCCAAATTATTCCATAAAGATTAAATGAAAACTTCCCAATAGTGATGCTTACAACGTACAACATTTCTTTTAGCAAAGGTGCATTAAAATTGTGAAATTTACTAGGACTGAATTTTTTCAACAGTACGAAACTCTGGAACTCGAATCTGCGTAAAAATGGTGTCTCCAATTTATGAGGTATTTTGGAATGACTGCATTGCTGCTCCTTTCTCTCAGTATGCAAGATTCCGCGCGTGAGAAAAATGGTGGCTGAACCTGCTTCGTTCACCTTGAAGGAACAGCCTTGAACTTTAAAGGAGAAGATCAGATTATTAAAAAAATATCTGCGACAACTACTCACATTAAAAATAGATAAGTACTTGTAAGCGGGCGTAATAAAATACAATTCAAAGGAAAACACTCGGAACTGATTATTATCGATGCCTCTGCGTATAAGTTTATTTTATTTTCTGTAGTTGAGAATAAGGTAGTCGTTGCTTTGCCGTAAGTACACGTTCACTGAAAGAAGTAGAGGGGTAACGGAGAAAATTTAATTATTTGTAAGTACTTACATAATTTCTAACTCGCAACTATTCCTATAAAAAAGAAAAACTTCGTATATGTGAAACACCAAGATAGTTTAAAGGAGATACAATAAAGTGAAATGAGTTCTCTCTAACTTGGCGACCCTTTTAAGCAGTCGATACTGTTCAAATGTAATACATGTGTTTAGAAATTGATTTCCAACCACGATTTTATTTACAGGTTAAGAGACGTTAAATTATCAACTTCTTTCTTAAAATAATGATGTATAAGAATTAATGTTGATTGGCAAAAGATTTAGTCAACGAATTCAAAACGAAGCAATGAACTACTATGTTGGACAAATCATTAATATAAATATGTATTTAATGAATCGGTTTTTACAAACCTAAATTTTATTTATAGAAGTAGACAATTTTAGAGAATATTTGGACAGAAAAAAATTACTAAATCTTAGGCAAAAAACTCGTTTAGATTGTTTCTCAATAGAACACCTGAGGTAGCTAGGGGGCAACAAATTTCACTCAGCTTTTATTTTCTCCCTACGGAGTAGAGAGAAATTTATGTGATGCTGCGCGAAAAAAACTGCGAAAATCGGCATAAAAACACTTATTAACTGGTAACAAAAAAATGAATAAATCTAGTAGCTTAATTTAGAAAAAATATCGCCTATCACGTGGTTAGTCAGAAGCCATGTTTTGTGGGTCCTTCATACCGAGAAAACGAATGACATCAAAACGTCTGTCCGCCCGTCTGTGAACATCTCTAGCTGCTCAACCGTTCAGCCGATTTTCACCAAAATTGATATTTTCCAATCGACCTGGCTGATGTCGTGGCCCCTTGAATTTGAAACTGATACTTCAATTTTATATGAATCGTTTTGGACATTTTCCAAATTTAAAAAATGGCTATTTGTTTTTTATTGAATATTATTAGATAATGTGAAAGACGTTTAAGTGGTTCGTGCTGGTCTCACGTTCGTTGCAAACACTAATTTTTCGAAAACTGCAAAAGTTAAAAATTTTTAGGACTCTTCCTGCTACTAAAATATTAATGATAGAGATTTTTCTCTTAATGAAATATATTCCTTAAAGATAGATTTTCAAATAAAGTCATATAGAATGATTCGAAAACTTTAGTACTTTTCGCGTAATTTGGCGTGAAAATACGGGGGAGAAAGTACGTGCTATTTTAGCACCGTAAGTTTACTAGTCAATGAAGTTGTCGACGGAGCTTCAGTAGCCGGACTCCCTCCTCCATACACCATCGCTGTAGTAGAATTAACATCTCATTGAGAAAAGATGATACGATTCACAATAATACTGTAAATGTTTACACTTGACTCGACATAATTAAAACTAACAATTGTTGTAATTAAAACTAACATAATTTAAACTAACAATTGTTGCAATGTAATTCCCAAATCATTAAAAGAAACAACCAGATTATTTACAATGGGTGTGCACACAGACGAACATTACTCCTTATTTTGGTTCTTGCGAAGAAACTATGAATGATATTGGCCAGCAAGACAATTCATTCCAACACATATTGCCTTATTCTTGTCAAATACCTGGATAACTTTTATTGTTAGATAGTTTCTATTAATTGGTATTTTGTTTTATTTCTATGAATAAATTCTACATTTTTGTCTGAAACTTGATTTTATTATAGTCATTGACAAATGTATGTATTTCATTCGATATTTAATTTTCTAATGTTGTAAAACTAATAGAAATTTAACTGGATGTTTATCACGTCTAGTTCTTTAACGTGCTTTGTGTGTTATGAATATTCAATGCAGGACGTGTATTCACTAATGATAGGATTTAATTTACATTTTTCACTGTGGCACATTTTTGGTAAAACCTAAAATTACATTTCTCCTGACGCCAAGGTTCGTAACCTACTGAATCATCTCTTCCTGAGTCCGGTGAAAAGGAAGCTACGTTGCTTTTCACGTCAATTCACGTCACAACACGGCTGAAAGGCTTGCAATGACCGCAAACAGCCCTGTGTGTATTTTTGTTCCTTTATTTCAGCTATCTCCTGAGAGAATGTTGGCAAAGACTGAGAAAATTAATGTGATTAACCGTTATGAAAATTGTTTAAAACGCCTACTTTTAGTTCAACTATTTGTTCATGAGGCACGTTCTAGAGTAGTCAATGTTATTTCGAATATCTGCGGAATACTAGTGTATGATGAACAGCAAATTATAGACAAATATCGTACGTGCACTATTGCTTCATGAAATTTCCCACCACATGTTCATTGGCAAAAAGTGATTGTATTCGACCCACTAAGTTTGTAATATTTATCCTGAGTCATTTTGTAACTTTGCATCCTAATATTGAACACACTCCTGCATCTAAATCATGTTATTACTTTTTTTTGTCTTCCATTTGAAATCTTACTATAAAAGCTTTTATGATCTACGATGTGTTTCATTTCTATTTTACAATTTCTTGCAATTGATCCTTTATAATATTGTATTTTCTGATTGGAAATGAGGAGATATGATGAATAGGCAGGAGAATTCGTGGTAGAAATACACCAGAAACAAAACCAGATAAAATGTTTTGTTTAAAGAGATTTATTTAGAAATGCTGGACGAAAGAAGTGCCTGGAAATTACGACCATGGTGGTTGAGACGAACGACCATGAAGAGAGTAGACAGTGCGCTGAGGAGTGTGCCTGCAAAACAAAATCCAAAATTAGAACACAAGAACACATTTCCGAAAGTAATGTTGAGACATCTCTTAAATGTATTGAGTAGATACTCACATGTTCAGAGGTGAAGGCGTTTACTTGTAGTATCCATAGCCACCGTAGTAGGCGGGAGCGTAGGCGCCGTAGTTCACGCTGCCGTAGCTGTAGGGGTAGGCGGCGACGGCGGCGGAGCGGTAGTAGTTACCGTAGTAGGGGGCGATGTACTGGGCCGAGACGGCAGCCAGGATGGCGAGGACGACAAACACCTGTTGAAAGAATAACAAATGAAGGTTAAGTACAAATGAACAATGAAGCAATCGAGGAAGGTGCGCATTTATTAGAGAGCAATAGTCAAAACATACTATTCATGGATTTACCTCTAACTTTTATTTATTGTACAACGACATTTACTGTATGTTAAGGGAAATATATCTGACAAATTATACTGAATAATACAAATGATAATAATATAAATGTATAAATTGTAAAAAATTATAAAAATAATTCAGATATTTCCCATTTTTATATTCTTTACATTTACACTATGTTTTATTTATTCGAATATAATACATCCTTTTTATACTTTCCAGAGTTTATGGAATATGTAGAGCTTATATTTAGAAATGAAAATATCTGAGATAGTTTTCTCGTTACATGAAAATATTTTTTCATGTCGCTTTTCATTATTTCTTCGAGACTAATTAAATGAGAGAGGCATACAAAGAACAATAATTGTCGCAACAGAATATAGAACATCATCGTGAAAACAATAAACAACTTTCTGGAAATGTTAGTGAAATGTTACACATTTTGAAAGATCTTTGAACTTCCAAGTCAAAAACCACACATTGTCAAAAATGACAAAACAAACACTCTTCTAAGAGAACGGAAAAGTTCATTTGAGCATGAAAATCAACTAAGATTTCTTTCTCGCGTTATTTCTAAATGTCCAGTTATAGAAAATTGAGTGTTCGACAAAAATACTATCTGTATCCTTCTCTTAAGCGTCACGTGCGCTATTCGACTACACAATTTAATCAAAAATTTGCAGAAATTTGTTGGAAATGTTTCTGAGACTTCACATAAAATAACCTCAAAGTCACAATTTCGGTTTCAAGCTCCGGGAGCCTCGAGTTTTCCGGCGCACAATTACAATTACAATTACTATCTCTTCTTGTGAAGTAAGGTGGGAATGTAAACTAATACAACATCAACCATTCCAAATAGGCACATTGTGAGATGTAATATTAGTTCGACAATGAAACATCGACACTCTGTCCGGTTAGCCTCTTTGATATGCGCTCAGTCTCTAAGGGGTAGATCCAAATAATGCACTCATTTTTAACGCGAACATAAATGAAGTAAATTTAAAGATAAAAATAGATAAAAATGAGAAGCCCGTGTAAGCACATTGTGTAATGTGCTTTAAGTTCGAAAATGAAAGACCACTTTGAGTTTGAGCGTAGGTCAGGGAGGATAATCAATCTCTAGGGGAGAACCTTCGAACGTTGTGCGAACCTAAATTAAGAAGTACAACAGAAATGTTTCAATGTTTCCACAAGAAGTAAATTTAAACTATCTCTGAACGTTATGTGTAACGAAAAAATATTGTTTGAAGCATCGCAGCTTCCTGGGCACTTCTTAAAAGTAAGATGTGTGAAAGCAGATACTCACGAGCTTCAGCATGTTGAGAGGTGACTGTGATCTGCTTCAGAGAACACTGATGCCCTGCCCGGCGCCCGCCCCGCTTTTATACGAAAGAAGACTCTGGCCGAGACCTTGTGGCGCGTCAACCCCCCAAGGACTGGTTACCCGCTGACCACGCCTCGTGCAGCTTGGCTGCAGTTCAACTTCACAGACGTTTTTTGTTCTAAGACGATTTTTTGAGACGGTTGTTGAGACGCAAAGCACATTAGTTGATACTATCTTTAGTTCGTTCTTTCATTCAGATCTATCAGTATCTTCTAATAACCTATCTATTGAAGTAAAGTATTTAGGTGTATATTTAGTTCACTCGAATGAGCTTTCACGAAGAATCAAACATTCTAATTTACCGCTACATATTATTTCATCCAGAGGTCTCACATCCCAACAACAATTTCATAATAATATATTAAGGTACTCGAGTAGTAATCAGTGACTCCGTAGCCACTTCAATTGCAAAATTCTAAAACCTAGTGGTGCTACAGAATGGCACAACTTTCTCGCACTAGTTACACTTTATTCTCCTTAGTCTAGGCCTGTTTTTGGGTGCTTCATCATATTTCCAGCTGATACCTACCCTGCTTAATGTTTTTTCCAAATTTTGTCAGTGTTACTGACTATAAATCGCAGAGTTCATATAAGACTTTGAGAATATTGTAGAAGTGTAAAACATGATCATAAATACACATTATCATTGGAAAATGTGAAGCCGTTCTTGCTTATCTGTGAAGCTTATCTGTGAAAATGCGCAATTTTGAACTCATTTTTATACATAAGTTTTCAGTGTGGGGAAAAAATCATTATCGAAATTATTTGATGCACTTATGCTTACCAATGGAATAGTATATGAAAATAAAATAAAGGGCGTGAACGATATTATAAAACAACCGAATTTTAATACGCCGTGCGCGATACGTAGTTTTTCGTGCTTGTTTTTCGTGTGCAAAACACCTAATGTTTTCACAGTGAGTGAAATATTGCGAAGCTTGTGTGAAACATCTGTAACGATTCACAATTGCCTTTTGTCATGACGACGTCTTTGTTTATTATTTACAAGCATTAGTGTTGGGATACTGTCTGGAATCCATTTTCTTTTGTAAAAGTAAAGTATTTCTCGTTATTTGATAGTTAATTTATATTTCTTTACTTGACGAATTGCGTTTCGCTCACGGGTGTTAAAAAATAGTATACGGAGCACAGACGCAAGGTGATTACCGCACTCGTCTCGATGATGACAAACTCCACTTGTGCGTGAATCATATGTTTCGCGCCCTTGTAACGTAAGCAGTTATGTGTTTCTTTTTTAATCAAAAGAACACATCAAAAGGGCATATATGATACACAAGTACAGTATATTTCAGAGCATTTCGCAGTATCCGAATTAAAGTTTAGCGAAACAATTTGTAACCGTTTTTGAGATGATTTTTACGTTCTTGAAAAAGGCTAATTTTCATAGAAAACTGAATATTGAGAAATAATAAGAAATCACGTGAAGCGCTTTCCCCTCAAAAAATGCAATAATGCATAAAATAGCCCAGTAATGTTAACATCAACGGCGTGAGATATTGTATATAAAAAAATTAATTAGTGTAATTTTTGAAAAATCATATGAAAACATCGAACTAATTGAAATTATGTTAATAATTGCATTTATCGCAATCCATAAAAGAAGTTTAAATAATTTATCCGTGATTGAGAGATTCAATTTTTAAATTGCTTTTTTTCGCTCAAAATTACGCGAAAAATATTTATCATTAGAAAAAATATTATCCAAAGCTTCACATTAAGACTGAATTTTGAGAACTGATTTCATTTCAAAGAAATATGTCCATGTCCAATAATGTATCTGATGGAAGACATCGAGAAAAAAGTAATTTTTTGCAATATTCGATTCAACGAAACTTACCCCATAATGTTCATAATCGCAGTTTCCTCTGATAGATAAAATTATTAATTCAAAAATTTGGAGAAGTTTTGAGAAAATTTTTACAATTGAGACTTGAGACTTAATGCAAAGTACCTAAAAAATGTAATATTCCTTTATAATATATTGATCCGCGACATCAGCCAGATAGTTCGAGAAAATCATTTTTGTAAAAATCTTGCTTAGACGTCAGCGTTGCTCATGACTGCCGGTCAGACAGCCGGAAGCATGAACGAATAAATGGACAGAGACGGACGGACGAACAGACGGACGAACTGACCGACGGACGGATGAATTGACGAATGGACAGAAGTCGGACGGATGGAACGACGGACGGAATGGAAAGGTGGACGGACAGACGGATCGACAGACGAACGGACAGATAGACGTTCTGACAGACGTTACAAGTTGTTTTTCTCAACGGTCTGTAGATGTTTTTGGGTGTTCAATTCAGATTTCTTTTACCACCTGGAAAATGGTCACGGCCCGTGGCTAGCTCTCGATCAGCGTGCTCGCTTTCCACTACGTGGCCGCGAGTCCGATTCTCGATCGAGCCAAGACTAGTGAAGACCGGAATACGGCGTGGGGATGACTACGTGCTAACCACACATACTCCCTTAACACATGGCCGCGAGGCAGGGACGTCTCCAGTAGGTCTGAGCCCGTTTATGGGTTGTCGCGCAAAATACATACATACACGCATACATACACACATACATACATACATACAAACCGGGAAGACTGTCGGATTTACAGATAAAATTGCAAAAATAAAAGGGAAAATACCCTTTTTTAGTTCATCGTTTATATATTTACATCTGTGCGTTTTAAAGAAAAAAACACTCTTTATAAAATTGAAGTTGACACAAAGCCCTGCAAAATGCGCACTTTTGCTTTAATTGTCTGAAAATCATCAAAGGCTTAGAACGCGCTAAAAACTGTGTCTTCTTGGCTCTCCGGGCAAAACGGGGTAATATCTGTCTCTCTCCCTTCCTTCCATCTCAAGGCGGAGCTATAGTTCCACTGTATCATGCTGGAAAATAACTATTACAAACGAATTAAAATATTAACACGCCAATACTCCAAAAATCAGTAAGGACGTATTTACTTGAACTTAGTATTTGTGAAACCCAGCTGAAAGTTACCAAAGTACGACAAAAACAATAAAAGAAGAGACAATAGTTTCTGTAAAATACAGCATTTTCAAAGTATTACCAGCATTAAGGTTTGTCAACACTTGCCAAATTATGAAGTAAATGAATAAAATTAAAGAGGGAATTTGGGGAATGAAAAAAATGACCCAGAGAATCAAATTGCATTAAAGTATATCTACCAATAATAACTTTCTGAATGTATAAATTTCATTATTTAAAAATGAATGAAAATGATTACGGAGCCGAAATATTGAAATTTATTCAAAAATGAAGTAATATAATACAATTCACAAATATATTGCTTTCTGGCATAGAGGCTCAAATTTTAGCACATAAGGGTCTCACGTCACATTGATTCTCGTACAAATTGTGGTTTTGAACTGGAAAATAATGCGTGAATTGTGGAAAAAAGAGTTTAAAAAGTTTATTGTGAGTAGTGCCGTAGGAAACGAAAAAAGATATAATAGATAAAGGATAGTGTGAGATATTAGTACCAGCTATCACTATTAAGGATAAAGATTCTTTCGTTTCTCTCTTGGATCAGGGTGATCCAGGCTGCAAGAGTCGAGGAGAATCGTCTCTGGCAGTTAAAGGTCCGAACTGGTCTCCTTGGAGATGTCTGGATGGTGGTTCCTTCAATGGAAAAGAATACTCAAAGTGAAAATGTGAATTATTTGTATACGAGGGATGGGGCAGAAGTCATGGCAACTACTCGTTTTAAGAAATGTAATCGAATCAGACAATTTTATTTGTCGGGGAAATAATGTGGAATTAATATGTATTTTAATATATATATATATATATATATATATATATATATATATTAAATATTTATATTAATATGTATATGTATTTATGTAATATGAATTAGTATGTACAACAGATGGCTCCGTATCTCCATTTGCACAGAGAGCAATGTTAATTCCGAGAACCTAGGCTTCCACGGTCGGAGTCAGTTTTTACTTTGCTGTCCGGGTGACACCGCGACCATGACGATGGCCATCGCTATGGACGCGGCGTCACCCGGACAGCCAAGTAAATAATGTTAATTCCGTTGCCACGCTGACGCCGTGCAAGATAAATGAAACCAGTTTCGAACAGCGCTCATATAGCCGTTCTTCATGTGAGAAATGCCCGAGGTCGCAGGAAATTGGTGAAAGTTTTTTGGGAATAATGCCATTCCATACCTCACAGTCGCGAGATGAGCAAGAGTGTTTCTGCGAAGACACGTTGCAACCAGTGATTGGTTAACGCACGTGACGACCTCTGACTGTGCGGAGCGATGTTGCACGTGCGGTAATTAAGAATATTCCTCATCAAATTCTTAGAAAGGGTATGCCATGCTTTTGGGATATTGTATAAATTATTCGTATATGCTAAAATTCTGAGGAAAATGAAACCAGTTTCATTTCAAATACTTTAATAAATATGAGAAACAATTTTGGTGTGTCGTTAAATGTGCAATTGATTCATACTTTGTTCTTTCTTGTGTATACTTTACATTTTACACCCGTGCTCGTATTCTCACAAAAAATAACCTATGTCCCTACCGTCGTATAACTGGGTGGTAATCCTGCTAAGCTATTATATACGAACGGCTAAGTATTATATACGAACCTTCAGTCACCTCAGTTGCTTCAGTCCGCGGTCCTGCATGTGCGGCGTCCTCTTGGTCCTCTTAATCGTTGAGGTCAAGAGAAATGGCCACACGCCTTCGCAGTGAATACAAAGTTTTGTGCAGGAGAGGCCTGCTCGTTTACATCCCCAACTTCCTTATCAGTCCTTATAATTACTGGAGATAACTTGTAGCTGTTTCCCCGGAGCTGTGGCCTGTAGAATGGTTATTGAGATCAAGCCAATTTTGGAATGTATCCACCCCCTCACTGCCCAGAATTTAAATCAATACCAAACCGCAGCTTGTTTGGCAAAACCTCACACACTGTGTAGCTTTAGTGTGGGAGATTGAAGCAATATTGTCTGTAAACTTAGATGGTAGTATAGATTAGTGCTTGTACCTCATCATATGTCCCACGATTCTGTGATTATTATTGTAAAGACAATTATAAATAATTTCCTGGAAGTTGTAATTTTCTTTGGGTGGGATGAAATTTCGGTTACGTTTTTGTTGTAGGATGCAAAGTCGGAATTTTTAGTGAGAGTTTTTAAGGAATCTCTCTTTTTTTTGGATAAACAATTTCGAAGCGGAGAAGCAACTACTCATCTCTGGGAAGACAAGCATATTATCGGCAAGATACTTCTCTTCTACACTTACAGGGTGGTACAGTGGTTGATGGACTTCCCCAGGTTTTAGGAAACGGACATTATTAGAACTTTTAAATCATGTCATTATGACTGAAATGTCTATAGGTTTCCCCACCACTACATTACTCGTATGAGCTGAAGCTAGAGATACCCGTTCGAACTACTGGTAAATCTCCAGTAGCGTGCTTGCAGACAATTCTGGATGTATTGCATCTTAAGTAAACTTTATTCTCAGTCGGATCAAGTATCTTTCTCCATTCTTAAATTACATATTTTGGTAAGACCACAACCGTACACATCTGATGATGTATCACTAGTCTAAACACAGTATAACGGGCTTTTTGAAACAAAACCATTGTTGTCTCCACGGAGCTCCAGCATGGCTCATGGGCAGAGTACTAGCCCTACGTGATGTGATTCTGGGTTCGATTCCCGGTTGAGGCAAGAATAGAGTTGTAGCTTTCCTTTAAAATCATCTCAGCTTCTGTAGTTGAATAACGATGAAAATCTCAGGTATGCGGAGTATGATATTTAGTCACGGAGAAGGGCATACATCATCTTCGCCACATGTCTCTTTTACCTCCAATCTAGGGAATTTACCTAGTCCCAGCCTTGGGAGGGCGCCGTTAGCTAGTCGGACAGCCGACCCAAATGCCAGTGCATACATTTCTCTATAGCCAATTACATTGCCGGTTATAATTGGCACGGGTATAATGTTTGGCGTTGGCTAATGATGTCATAACTCAGGTTCAGATCCAGGGGAGGAAAATGTGGAAAAATACCCCCCTTAAATTTTTCAGTAATTATTCATTTTTAATAGTACTTATAATATATAAATAATATATATTATAATATATATATATATATATATATATATATATTATACTATAAATATTTTCGAATGATCATTAAAACAAATTGATTTGAATAGTATCGTAGCATGAGCTTGCGAAATTTAACGAAGTCAGTAATATGACACATTCGAGTGAAACATTTTGAATTTATCCTCTCAAAATTTGTCACTGCATCGGTCCCTACATAACTGATCAGAGAGAAAACAAAAGCAAATCATATTCTTTCTAAAATCTGACCATAATTTAGTTATTGGATGGAACCGTTGATGTCTGGCAATTCCTTACCGCCTTATTATTGTAAAGTTAAGCTATATTTCTTTTGAACCTAACGTTTACATTTCGAAATATTATTTATGAATTTTCGGATTCAATACTTTTGTTATATAATTTTGTTACTTACCCACAATTTCAACTTTAGTTTTATTCTCACTTTTACATCATTATTTTGCACGTGTTGACAAAACGTGTTGCTGGTACAAATATTCTGTGAATAATTTGTACTGAACATAACGTACTTTGTCTTTTCTTTTCTTGTTTCTTCCATATTTTGATTGCCTAAGGCTGAGTTTTACAGATACTTCGCGCGAGTAGATATGTTCCTACGGATTCCGCGAAAATCGGTGTGTTATCATTTACCGGTGTCAATAATTATTTAACATAGTTATTTTCAAGCTTTATACAATGAAACTAGAACACTGCTGCAAGCTAGGAGGACGGGGGAGAGCAATTTTCCCAATTTGAACAGAGGGCAGAGAACAGGATAATTCTTGGAGTTTTCAGAGCGCTTAAATTCCTTAACTTGTTTTCAGAAAGTTAAAGTTAACATAAGCATTCTACAGGTCATTTTGTCAACTTTAATTTTATAAGTAATGGCTGTTTCGATAAAACACATTGATTTAGAGTTACAGACGATAAGCTGATTTTTTTGCAATTTTCTTTGTAATGATGTCCTTTCTTGAGGTAGGTAACATCAAATTCGCATTACGCACCCCAATAACATAAGGAACCGTTGAGAGAAAGACTTCTGGATTTACTTTGGATTGGGCCCTTTTGGGCACCAGGAGACTGGACTACCTCATGCTAAAATTGGAAATGAGTTTTTAGTAGTTCATTCTATTTAATCCTTTTAGTTTTTGAGTTATTAATGTACACAATGATCTTTCGACATTTTCTCAGCAAGATGCTTCAAAGATATGATTCAAAAGCGATAATTTCATTTAATAAACAACATATTCACATAACTACAACAGTCTGCAGGACCAAAAAATCACATTTTTTTATAATCATGTATAGTACACGTAAGCTTCCGCAGCTCGAATCCATAAATTCTCAGCTATCCGGGAGACGCCGCGTCGTTGGCTGGGGTGCCGACGTTTCGCCTGACATGTCGCAGGCTTCCTCAGGGCAGTGAGGAAGCCTGCGACATGTCAGGAGAAACGTCGGCCTCTCAGCCAACGACGCGGCGTCTCCCGCATAGCCGAGAATTTATAATCATGTATTCATTGATCATTACTTAATTCGACTGGAAACACATGTCACAAAGTGCCGTAATACAGAGATGACAAAAGAAGTTGTTTGTAATTAACTCATAATTCTGTATGACATGCTCATAATTCGTGAGTGACTTGTACACCGTGCTGCGGTGCAAATTTCTCCTACCTATTTTACCTCTTATTTCTCCTACCAAATTTCTCTCTCTTGTTGGTAGACAACCAACAAAGCGCTTCGGCTTATCGTTGAAAGGGAATATTTTCTTACCTGAAGAGAAGAATTCCATGCTTGCATAAGAAGATTGTGAACGTCATGTTAATATTTGACTTTCCTTTTTCAATGTACGGAATTATTTGCTCAAACGAGACATTCAAAATTGCATTAAAACAATTTTTTTTCGTATTCGTAAGGAATATGTTAAATGATTCGTTGTCTGTTTATTCATATTTTCTAGTCATAACTTTCGGAATATTCCTCAACTTAAATAATCATTCATTTTCTTTGAAGATTATAATTTCCCAAAGAACTAAAGTCTTTCGATTCGGGAAAGAGTTTTCTTAACGAAAACGCCTTATTGTCGAATCAAAATGTGTTCGAAATTATATTATCATTCCTAAGAGTATTTTTATAGTTAAAGTAGTTTTTCAAACTATATGGTATGCTACATCATAACATCGCAATATTTTAATATGCATCCTGACATTCTTTTTAAGTTTTCTTTTTAAGAGAACAGAGAAACTAGTGATGCTACCTAAGCACGTACATTGTTTTAATGTATTTAAAAAATACGGTAATATGGACGAAAATTAAAATGTAATCTGCCGCGCGATTCACTTAGTACTTCACTTGTTCACTTAAGGAGGCAACATCAGGGTTGCCAACGTCGTGAAAGTACATTATGGTGAATGAATCGAAACTTGCCTTTGTATACTAGAGTTTAATCAACGCCCTCTACTTGGATCTATTTAGATGGCGTTGGTTTAATTCGCGGCTTACTCACTAAGATCATAGCGCCAAAAAGCGCAAAACAATTTTTTTTGAAAATTTCTTTCTATCTATAGTCATATCAGATTAACAAATTCAGTTAATCACCAGGAGACCTAGACGAGTCGACGTATGAATTAAGTCTCGTGTGGTGCACGGGAAATGGACTGTGAGTGACGAAACCGCGCGCTTGCGCCCACACACACACACACACACACACACACACACACACACACACACACACACACACACACGCACACACACACACGCACACGCACACACACGCGCGCACACACACGCGCGCACACACACGCGCGCACACACACGCGCGCACACACACACGCGCACACACACGCGCGCACACACACGCGCGCACACACACGCGCGCACACACACGCGCGCACACACGCGCGCGCGCGCACGCACACGCACTCACACGCGACCACGCACACGCACGCACACACGCGCGCGCGCACACGCACGCGCACACGCACACACGCGCGCGCACACGCACACACGCGCGCGCACACGCACACGCACGCACACTCACACGCACACTCACACGCACACGCACACGCACACACACACACGCCCGCACGCACACACGCGCGCGCACACGCACGCACGCACACGCGCGCGCTCACACGCACACACGTGCACACGCGCGCACGTGCACGCGCACACGTGCACACGCGCACACGTGCACACGCACACACGCACACGCACGTGCGTGTGCAGTTATGGAAATACTGTACAGGGATTAGATGCTTCGTGGAGATATGTTAGCACAGAAATAACTAATATTCTTTAGCAATGACTATAAAACCCTTAATTTAATTTTATAAAAAATATAAAAGTGAAATGGGTGCATGCAAGTAGGCAGCGCGCACTGTTGGGGTTCGCAAGAGGAAAGATTGCGGAACGCGAACCCGAGGTGAGTCTCTGCCCTTGACGTCGTCTCCTGAATATGAAGTAGACATGGTTCGCATTCGAGCCTGTGTCTAGTATTGGCTTAATGTCTACGCTGACTGGGCTCGCTACGTTCATTTCTTGTTGGACGTTCGGTGAACTTTGCTTCGGACCGAATTATTTTCGGGTGATGGCGATTGTGCTTCGACTCAGGTACATCTCCAATGTAATTGGTACGAGTTGGGAATTGGAATTTGTAAAATGCGCACAATAAATATTTGTTATTGTTTATTTCTGGTGTATTTCTTTCGACGTAACAAAAAGCACATTACTAAAATGTGTATTTGGTTACTTAATCTATCCATTTTATAACCATTTTTTTACTTCTTTATTTGTTGATTGATCTAGTGGTGAAACAACCGCTCATACTTTCTCCCATTAATTTTAAATATGCAATTTTCGAAAACTTAGAGTTCAATGAATATGAGACATGCATTAATTTCAAGCACTAATCACACGAAAATGCCTTATTTTTTCAAATCATTCTTCGTGATCTTTTTTAAACAGCTGATTTTTTTATACAGATTTCCTTTAAGGCAAATAATTTTATCTTATTTTTGTAGTTGTACATTGTTCATTTTTTGCAATTTTCGAAAAATTTGTGAATTCGCCAGAAATTACCTTCTTTTACCACCACTTTTATAGCGTCGTTTGATAGATACTTGGAGAAAATTTAAAGAATTAACTGACAATGAGCACTAATGTTATTCATTTCATATCTGCTTTTAACCATCACAAATGAATGGAGCGTTGTGCTTTGATTATGTGGATATACGTAAACTCTATTAAACAAACTTGCAGTATTTTTAATATTAGACTGTTACAAAATCTTGTTGATCATATGAAACTATTGATTGTTAACTATTTTGTATTAACATGAACGTAAATATAACTTATGTAGACCTTCAAAGTACGGTCAAAACGTTGAATATCTAAAAATGTGTGTAGAATGCAAATTTTGATTTAGAGAAGTATGTCAGAGTGTACATTAATGTTATCAGTTTGTGCTTCAAATTTAGAGTACATTGTTTTAATGCTCAGATTTTGTTAACAATTTTAGTATTGGTGTAATTGTTTTGAATATTTGCAATATACAATTGTGTTCGAACTCCTTCGAATTGATCGGTGAACATACAGGAACGTTATGACGTCACAATCCCCGAATCACCAAGTGAACGGGATCGTGTCGTGGAAATCGTTGGGAACGGGTCCTGCCTCTCCCTGCCCTCCAGGAGGTTCGGTTTGAGAACTTCTGGCGTGGTGGTCAGATCTAACACGGTGAGTGTTTTTGAGGTGTTTGCCCCAACCCGAACAAGGCGGTTCCTATTGTTTTTAGCGAGTCGAGAGGCTCCGTGTTGTCCGCCAAAAGGGAGAAGCAACTTTGCATATCGCAGTCTGCGCTACCTCTACAGGTTAAAGTGGTAGTTGGGTTTGACTGAAGTATAACCCAATTGTGTTGAAGCGCAACTCATGAGAACCAGAGATCGTGGTCACCATTTCGTGCAGCAGCCGCAAGGCCATTACTATAGTTGTACTTCGGCTACCGCATGTGCGAACTTCAAAACGGTGAGATAACCTTTTCTGATCTGTAGTATCCTTCAAGCAGCAAGTGGGTATTTTTCGCCAACTAGCTCACAAATTATTTTGTTTTGTATCCTGAATGTTTCACCATCAGTGAAGGAACTTTTGTACCTGTAGAATTCATGTGATTTGGACATAATTATATAATCTGTTTTGGTAATCATTAGAACACCAAAGATGGTCACTATTATAAAGTTTGTAAGTTATATAGAAATTACAGTGGTAACAAATAGTTTTGGAGGTTATGTGCATTATTAGTGTTATAAATTATAAATTTCAGTTTAACGTAATTGAATATATCTTCATGCAGTCTTTGAATTAGGAATTTGAAGAATGTTTATAGGAAGAATAAATGCTAGTATTTCTTGAAGAATGGACCCTTCTCTTTTTATTTAACCAATGAAATACTCCTAGACTACAGAAACTTGCGAATGCGCAGATACTTTTAAACTGCGCATACGCTCTCCTTGAGGAACTGTCACAGAATTAAACAAATTGTAATATACAAATAGCTAATTTTATTTTACTCTCTGTTATGTGTGACCTCATTATTCAAAATACTTTCTAGTTGTATTAAAGAATAGTTATGATTCCAAAACTTAAACAAAACATATTCTGAATGCTAGTCTTTTGTTTTCTATCGCAGAATCTGAAGAATATAAGATATGATGAATGGACAAGTGGGAGGAGTGCGATAAGTGGGATAAGTGGGAGGAGTGGGAGGAGTGGACGAGTGGGATATGATGAATGGACAATAGGAGTCATGGATAAGTGGGAACCTATCACAAATTAACAACACCATATAAAATGTTTTGTTTAAAGAGATTTATTTAGAAATGCTGGACGAAAGAAGTGCCTGGAAATGACGACCATGGTGGTTGAGACGAACGACCATGAGGAGAGTAGACAGTGCGCTGAGGAGAGTGCCTGCAAAACAAAATCCAAAATTAGAACACAAGAACACATTTCCGAAAGTAATGTTGAGACATCTCTTAAATGTATTGAGTTTATACTCACAGATTGAGGGGTGAAGGCGTTTACTTGTAGTATCCACAGCCACCGTAGTAGGCGGGGGCGTAGGCGCCATAGTTCACATTGCCGTTGCCGTAGGGGTAGGCGACGGTCGCGGAGCGGTAGTAGTTCCCGTAGTAAGGGGCGACGAACTGAGCTGAGATGGCTTCGCGAGGACGACTAACACCTGTCGAATGCATCAAAAGTAAATTTTAAGAACAAATGAATAAAGCATGCGGGGAAGGTGCACACATTATTGGATATCAATAATTGCTTGAGTTATTCCAGTACGACATTAAATGTAAGACGTATCATTGTTTCCTATTATATTGCGAATGAATTAATAAAATACTACGTGAATCTTCAATAAAAATGAACATATTTTCATATTTAATAATTGGAATGTGTATCATGATTTTAATGTATCTTCGTATTAACAAGTATTTAGCCGTTTTCATTCAGTTTCTAAATGATTCTTTTAAATAAATGCTTGTTAAACATTTCTTCAACTCACTTTTTTTAAACGTACAAGTTTTATTAGTTTAGAAACAGTTTAGAACAGTTTAGTTTAGAACAGAAAAACTCTGTTACAAAACATGAAATATTTTTTTGGAATTTGAAAAGATACATAAGAGGATAATCGTCAAATAAAAACAATTATCTGCTTTAATATATACTCTATTATCATTGTTATTATTATTGTTATTATTGTTATTGTTATTATTATTATTGTTATTATTACTTAAAATATACCATCAGAACTACTAATAGCATATTCAATGAAAAACGTTCACACTTTGAGTTAATGAATTGGTTTTCTTGGAAACGATCAAATATGTTTTGAATGCATTCCTAACATTTTGAAATATTAGTTTTACTAAAGAAATCATCAATCATCAGAAACAATCAACGTTATTTACTATTCGTTCTCTGATTTGCATTACAAGTTTTAATACTACTAATATTGTGTTCAGTTATTTACGAATTTCGGTTACCTACCAAAATAATGGATGAAAGATATCGTACTGATTGTATATCTGTTGTTAATGTTGGAGCAATAATCTCAATCTCGAAAAAATATTTGTTCTTTTGTTGCTTTCAAAACATTTTTCTATTATTCTTGTGTACATTAGTGATTATCGTTCTAGATTACAAATAATGACATATTGAAATATATGATTAAGAACAAAGTTTTGGAATATGTCTTTGCTGGAATACAGAGGAATGCCCGTAAGATTAAGTTAAAAATTCAGATAAAAATGAAAAGCCCATGTAACCACATTGTGCTTTAAGTTCGAAAATAGAAGATTCAATTGAGTTTGAGCGTAGGTCAGGGAGGATAATCAATCTCTAGGGAAGAACCTACGAATGCATGCGAATTTAAATGAAGAAGTATAACAGAAATGTTTCAATGTTTTCACAAGAAGTAAATTTAAACTATCTCTGAACGTTATGTGTAACGAAAAATTCTTGTTTGAAGCAACGCTGCTCCGTGAGCACTTCTTAAAAGTAAGATGTGTGAAAGTAGATACTCACGAGCTTCAGCATGTTGAGAGATGATGGTGATCTTCTTCAGATAACACTGATGCTCTACTCGGCGCCCGCCCCGCTTTTATACGGAAGAAGACTCTGGCCGAGACCTTGTGTCGCGCGTAAACACCCAGGAACTTGTTACCCGCTGATGACGCCTCGTGCAGCTTGGCTGCAGTTCAACTTCACAGACGTTTTTTGTCATAAGGTATTTCGTCAGATCTAACTCACTTTAATTTTCTTTTACTCAATGTTTTGCTCAATTACAAATATTACGTAAAGTTGAGTGGTTTTGAATTCGTGTGAAGACTGGTGCAGAATTTGGCATCTTCAAATGAATGTATTCATTTTGAATCTTAACATAATCGTTCACACGAACTCAGATCTCAAACAAATTCTAGTTTACTCTGAAGGTAGTAATATATTAGTTTCTATTCTATTAAACTAATATTATTGTTGTATTTTTTAATAACGTTTTATCCTCGTGGAAATAGCAAATTTGAGTTTGGGAGTCGCGGATTTTGTTTTATCATAAATTCTTCCCACTTTATTAAACCATCAATACAAAAGGTTTGGGATGTAGCTGTGGACAATGATGGGGAAGAGTAATTGGCAAGGCACAATAAGTGTTAGCAAGAATAAACAACCAGTATTGGATGATGCAACCAGTGAAAAGGATTAAATTAGATACTAATAATTGTTTAAAAAATATTTGGGATCAAATGGGGACTCAGAATTTTTTATAATAGAGTTGATAGCGGGTATTTTGTGTGTGTTAATAAGTTGGTCTCTATTTTAAATAATATAGACAATAGTTTGTAACTCGATAGCTTGTCTTTCCCTTGATGGAAGAACTCATTGCAGAATTGTGCTACGATCCATCATTTCGGCGGTTTCAAGTTTACAAAAACAATAGTTTAAGTAAATAAATGAGTTTACAATCAATTTACTCGCCCCAATGAATAAAACGACAAACAATGAATTAAAAGAAAATGCAGATAAAGATTGTGAATATTTATACCGCGCGCCCATCGGTTTCCAGTGTATAATCTTAATTTGCAATAAAATAGATTAGTTAATGACTTGAAAAATAATTAAAATATTGAAACTAACGTCTAACTACATAAAACGATAAAAATAACGTATGAAAGAAGAACAAACAGCAATGGTCAGTTAGTAACAATTTTCACACATTGTCCGTAAGTCGGAAGTGGTGAATGCAATGTAACCAACAATTTAAAAATACAGACGGTGCGGTTTCTTTTCTCAATGGGAAAAGGCAGGGACAAACATTTTGTTCCGAGACACCGTTTAGTGTAGCATGTTGTGGAGAAAACTTCTTAATTTTTTGCTAAAATGCTTAAGTGGTGCTAAAATATTGTTAAAAAAGAAGTGATCTATGGATGCCAACGCCTAATGAGCATTGGGTGTCTAAAAATATTTTATTGCAGTGTGTCAAAAATTACTATTCATTTTAATGTAATTGATAAATAGTAAGCAAATGAAATTCTGTAAGAGCAATGATTACCAATATTTATAATTACTTGCAGTCCCATTCGGTAAAGAAACTATATTTAAAACTAAGGTATTACTTAAAATATTTAAAATTAAGGTACCCATGCTAGAACTCTCGCATATTCAACCGCACCCCTTTCCTACTCTTCCATTTCCATATCAAGAAGGGGTGTTGTCAAGGAAACATGTTTATTTGTTTAAAATGTATAAAGATGAATGTAGTTCTAATGTAATTGAAGTATCCAATATAAAAATAATTGATGTTTGAAAATAAGGGTTTTTTCAATACAGAAATAAATTGTCAGTAAAGGTTTATTCAGTATAGTAGACAGATGTTCTTGGAACACATCACAGCACTTCAACATGCATTTGAAGTAATTATACAATCTTCTTTGACAGTAAGATTTTCGCTTTCCATGATAGTCATACATGCATTAGAAAAACTGTTTACTCTTGAGAAACCTACGTTAAGTTGTCCATGCTCCCATAGAGGATAGGGCAAAGAGAAACGTAATCTTTGCAATATTATTTAACTTTATTTCGATACAGAGATTTACACCCGTGTAGTTACGTCGCATAGAATATCATGAATTCAGTTTCCTGACAGGCCAAGCGGTTAAACTCTCTCATATACTACGTATATTACTCTGAACATACTTCCTCTCGAATACGTACGTTATTGATGTAGTGATTTACATTCTAAGTATTCCATTTTTTATAGTAGAGAATTGTTTTCCATTTTAATGACTTTCAGATTTTTACGACTATTTCCCATTAGAAACCCCTCGTGAAAAAGAATCGTTGTAAGATCGATATTTTGTGTAACATTTCCTTACATGAATTTAAATTAGAATATCAATTCCATATTTATTTTCGTGCCACTTGGAATTGTGTTTCCTCCGATTCCATTCCTATTTACTTCTTACAGACTATTTACTTATTAGATTTCATCTTTTTAAGAGTGTTTACCTCCAGACATCACACTGTCTGATTGCATTAAATGCGTATCTAAAATAAAGTTCTACTAACGTAAGACAAATACTCGTATTCTAATCGGAAACAAGAATGCAAGGAGACTGGGAGAGGAGAATTGGAGGAGCGCAGCGCGAGTGACAAGTCAGAGAGATTTTGTTTAAATAGATTTATTTAGAAATGGTGGACGAAAAGAAGACGCCAGAAATGTGTGTGCGCCGCTGTAGCGACGAATGCCCATCGGAGAGTGGAGACAGTGTGCCGAAGTCGTGTGCCGGGGAGAAGCGTCTGCAAACAAAGAACAGCCATTAGAACCCTCGCACCGCCAACACAACACAACACAACACAACTCAACCATCAACACAAGCACTACAGAGAGCGAGTACTCACAGGGTCAGCGGGGAAGGAGCTTATTTGTAGTAGCCGTATCCACCATAGTAGGCGGGGGCGTAGGCGCCATAGGCAACATTGCCGTAGCTGTAGGGGTAGGCGGCAACGGCGGCGGAGCGGTAGTAGTTACCGTAGTAGGGGGCGATGTACTGGGCCGAGACGGCAGCCAGGATGGCGAGGACGACAAGCACCTGTAGTCAAAGAATTAAAAGTTAGTTTACATTTATTCTACGAAATACACGTTAAGTTAAATACGAAAGCTCAGATGATGTTAATCACTGCCTCAACGATTTTGGAAAGTGAAACCGAGATTGATATTTTAAGTTATTGAAATTTTAAGCCCACAATAATCTCACATATCGAAAAAATCTAGAAATTTTCCAAAGTTCTTCTAAGAATAAACTTAATAGTTTTATCTATGCATTTTCAAACCTAAAACTCGGCTCTGAAGGAGCTGTATGCCGTGCAAATGGCGACCCAGAACTTCGGGCAGAACCCCAGGAAAAGCTGTGGATAGATACTCACGAGCTTCAGCATGTTGAGAGGAGACTGTGATCTGCTGCAGAGAACACTGATGCCCTGGCCGGCGCGCGCGCTGCTTTTATACGTGCGAGGGCCGCGACCGAGACCTTGGGGAGCGCCCATCTCTCTGTCTGAACTGGTTCTCGACCATGACCACGCCTCGAAAACTTGGCAAGCTTCTACACCAAGATTTGGTTTCTGAACTTGTCTATGTGTAAAGTAATTCTTCTTGACAAAACGGAAATTCTTTTAATTCTTGCGTTTTCTCATTTAATGTCCCAACTATCGTGCTATTTGATGGAGTTCTTTTAATTTTTTTGTTATTATCTCCGAAAAAATTTAGAATTTCACAATACTTATTAGCTAAATTTCAGAAAATGCTTTAAATTCTATTTCTGGAGCTCTAATGTTTATTTTTATAATTAACTCAATATTTTTGTATTTGGCATTTATCTTCTACATTTCATTCGTAAGGTACCTTTATTTTTGATATTTGTGGTTTTGAACTTGCAGATGAGACTTGTAATCATGTAGATTGGTAATTAAATGTTAAAGGTGTTGAAATAGTTCTTGTAAGAAGTTCGGAGCACGATGTGTCTCGGTCGGCTGCCGCAATGGAACTGGAATAAGTGTTTTGTTTTTCCTCAGAAACACACATTATTTTTGTCTATTTTGTATTTTATTCCTCAACTCGTTTGCGTTTCTTTTTGTGCATATTTGAATAATATTATCAATTTCAGTTACTAAATTTTGATTTTTCGTAGTTCCAATAAATGAATGTATTGACTTTTATACCAATGTAAGTAGTATAAAGAACTACATGAATTATTTGCGAAAGAAATCAGTACTTCTCGATATTTTCCAAGTTCAATATTTTGGACACTTTCCATTAACTATCTCGAAATCTTCTACCGTAACACTTTGTATCTGAGTGCTCGCTAGCGTATTGCAGAGCTCTTGCGTGTTTCTCATAATTGTCGGGCATTGGAACGTAGATCAACTTTAATTGCATTTTAAAAATTTAGTTAAGGTAAATACAGCTGATATTTCTTCTTATTGTTGTGTCTGACTCCAAAGTGGATGATAGGCACACACGCCATGGGACTGACATTTTACTTTCCTAGGTAAAACGACGAGTGGAATTTCGATGGCTTTAAGTGGGTGTGGTGATGAGAGTACAATGATGAAATTGTGTGCAATAAATCACGATTTGTAAGCCATATTCGTTAGTTGAAACTATACATATCTTCTGTGGCTTTCGCGACCTCAACTCTTGCAGAAAGCGGTATCCATGAATTGCCTTTGAAGATGGATTCATTTGTTTTAGATTGCATTCAATTCTGGGGACATTTATTAAGTTCTAAGTATAACTAGCTCGAGCCGTGCAAGCATGTTCTACTATTTTGATGTTTTAATTTAAGAGTTGGCTTCAAATCATAAATATTTCACAATAATTTTATCGTGAAAATATGGAAATTTCTCAATCTTATGGGCAGTAAACATATTACTTGTTGAGTAAAAAAGAATAACAAAACCAATACAGACTACCAAGCCACGCGTCGCCCTCACTAAGCACTGAGCACAGACGAGCGACGCGGCGCCAAAATTTTCGTGGCGCCATCTTCCGCTAGGCGACGACGCATGTGTGGACACAGCATTTGAGGTGCGCGGAAAAACCGCCTGAGTGCGGCTCATGCGCGCACTATGCAGCGTTAATTTTCGAGTTTCAATAATCGAAAACGCTTTCGCTTTGGTGTTAGTGAGTTTTAAATCAGCATTGTAGTGTAATGTTTACAATATGCTGAGTGATAAAATCTGGCCTTAACATTTCTCCAACGGGTATTGCAAAACATATTTTCTTGCAAGATAGAATATCGTTGTGAATGCACAGTTATAACTTTTTGATTTTAGTAAAATTCGTAACTTCTAAGAATGAATGAAGGATAAGAAAGAAGAGGTTTCAATTTGTAAATTTTGTTATATGTAATGTTTATATTATATTATTTCTATAGGAAAGTAATTAGTTATTTCATTAATGGTTGTGTAATCAATAGGATTTTGATACAACTGATTTTGCGCGGATTTTGATTCAACAGATCATTTTCGGCTATTGACCGCCAATCTACCCTTTGATCGTTATTGACTCCTTCAAAATTTCATCGAAATAGACCACGTTGGGGTCCCCTATTCTAGAAGAATATTATCACTATTCATTGTGAACATAGATTTATTCACGTTTCTGTAAATGAAATTGAAATATTTTATATTTATCAATATATGTTCATGTGTGCTGACCAGGTTGGCCGAGATGGCTAGTGTGCGCCATCGCTCGGTAAAAAAGTAGTGTGTGTTAGTTCATTATTTGGTGCACTTCCACTGACAATTTTAGTACCGGTGTACATACCGTTGACCATAGATATATCTAGAGCCCAGAAGTTTGGAAAAATACCTTTTTATTATTGTTACGATTTTAAGACTTTTTCAATAGGAGTCGCTTAATGGTACTTTGGTGTTGTTAAAGTAGAATTACATTCTGGCTATTTTTGGCATATTGTCTTATTTTTGTCATTTTCTGCCTTATTTTTGTCTTTTCTGCATTTATTTTTATGCACTGTCATTATTTTTGCTTTTCTCCATCCTGGCACCAATCTCTATCAAGCTCAAAACATACCTGCGAGCCTGGAAAAATGAAGGTCGTGTATTGTGTTTATGTGGACGCGGTCTCCATAGCGTCAGATTGTGTTAAAAATCTAAAAGGGGGAGGATGATGATACCGGTGAAGATTTTTTATATTTTTCATTGATGACTAGTTCGTTCACAAGAAATCTCATTCTATGTTTGTGCAAGGCCAACGACATATCTCGGACTAGACTGCAGCTATCGATATGCAACAAAATGGCGTCGCTCGTGGGCGGACACGTGGGAGTCATGTGACTACTCGTGGCTTTGCGTGTGCATACGAGCAGTAGTGAGGAGCTTTTGAATGTATTTGTCAGTGTGAATGGTGTGATAATAGTAATAGTAGTGAAGTGTGAAATGTTCTTCACTGTATAAAATTATATTCTGTAACTATTGCGAGGTGTGTGTTAAAAATATCAATGGATTCGGGTACTGTGTACCCGAATGGAAGAGCAATTATAATTCATCAGACACCACAACTTTTAAATTCCCTAGAGACAATTTTTTGCGGAAAAAGTGAGTGAAAAATATTCACCGTGATAATTTTGAAGTGGCTGATAATGCATGCATGCAGTATGCATTAAACGCTAAGACGAAAATTGTGTTCCAAATCAAAATAATTCCATTAATTTGAATAATAAAATCAAATTGTTGGTAAATTGCTTGAGAACATTGAATCAACTTCAAGAGAACATTGACATAAGTGAAGAAACGGCAAAGAAAATAAAATTTGCCCTGGAGCAGATAGAGCTTGTTGTATCTCTTCAAGTGAGGTACTCTCCTGAACTATTGATTTAGGCGGCCAGCCTGTGTTTTTCGTTTCCTAGTGCTTACCACTTTCTAAGAAAATCAATTATGATGACTGTACCTCTTCATGTTTATGTAAGAAAATGTTTGGGTAAAATGGGTCCCAGAAGTCCTGGTATTGTATCTTCCCAGAAATCTTTCTTAAGGAAAAACATTATTTAAATGATAATAATAAATTTTTATCATTGATGCTTGATGAAATATATGTTAAATCTAAATTGTCATACAGAGAGGGTAGAAATTTAGGAATGACTGAACACAGTACACAAACTGATACTGCTAATACATTGCAAGTAATTATTATATCACCATTACATTCTTCAAATAACGATGTTGTAGGCCTTTTCCCAGTGAAAACAATGAGTGCGGACACACTACTCAAACTTACTCTGAGTGGTGATAATGGCCTAAAACCGTGTACACAGAATCAAGCTGCTCCATCAAAGCCTCTGTTTCTTCTTTTCGACAATGTTCATTTATTAAAGTACATCAGAAATAATTGAATAAACAGATTAAATTAAATGTTTAATATACGTAGTTTTGATGAAGTATTTCTAGCAGTAGTAAATAAAATGTGAAATGCAAATAAAGGTGTAAAATCAGTATGTGCACTTACAACTACTCAGGACTAATTTTCTGATTTAAAAGAGATTTAAAAGAGATTTCTGTTTCATTCAGAGATTATGTTATTGAAACTGGCACCCAATATCTGTAGGAATGCTCTATATCCGACACCAATAGAAAGGAGGAATATATTTTTAGCACTTAGTATTGTTGGTTCCAAAAATATATTTGCTTTAGAAATGCTTCGAAGTAATAATGTTGATATTTCTGATGGTACAAATAAATTTTTAACATTTATGGCTAAGCGGTGCTCAATGGCAAATGTTCAGCATTTCATGAAAGAGGCCTATTCAAAGAATGAGGATGCACATCCTATCAGATGATCATGTGATGATAAACTTTCCTTTCTTGCGAGATTAAAAACATATTTAAACATCTAGCATGTTGCGTAAACAGAAGGAAAACTCACTAATGATATGAAAGCAATATATTGCCTTGACACATACGTTAATCACTGTGGTTGAATTATGTAAATACATTTTAGGAAGTATAAGTGGTCTTGTGTGTGTGCTGTGAAATTTCAAACAGAAAATTTAAAACGCAGGTTTGGTGCTTATATACGATTAAGTGGTGGTACATACAATGTTGGTGTTGAACAAATTATAGTCAGAAAGAATGCTTAAATTCTTAAGTGTATTGAAGATGAAGTCTGCAAAATTTGGTGAATTTACTTTTAATGACTTTGTCGAAAAGATAAGTAACAATAACAAAGACACAGATAATTTGGATATGGTAGAACATGCAATTGAGGAAATACACAATGTTGCACTCCCCCAAGTAACAGATTTTAACTTGTATTGCCAGTTATACCAGCTCTCAAGTGATTGAAAAATTAAGATAATATAGGCAGTCTGATAATTGTATTGCAATGTTGCAGACAGAAAAAGAAATAATTTATGTACGTGACAAGGAAGTTTTTGACTATTTTACTCAATTAAACAGATGTGGTCTAAAGTGTCCTTCTTCAATGATATTCTCCTTGTGTTGTAATATTTACAGACTTTTTCATACATTAATTAGTGATCCTTATGAATCTGAATTTCTCAAGCTAAGCAACCAAAGAAACACAGTGGTAGATTTCGGATTAGAGGTAATAGAAAACATGGTTTGCAACCTAGATAAACAGTGGGAATTTGGTGTTGTGTACTGTTGTTTCAAAGAAAATTAACGTTTTAGCAAATATTTCTATTAATTATTACACCAAGGTACTTAATGAAAAGTGAGTGTCAAAGAAAATTGCAAAGAAACTGGACAGTACACATAAAAAGAAAAAAGGGCCCATACTATGTACAATGAACCAGGAAATAAAGTCTTAAAACTTGCCAGTAAATAGAGGTATGTCCTTTCTTCGAATATCTTGTATGTCTTGCATCCACGGTTTTGTCCAATTTTGTAAGAAATTGTGAAAATAGTGTACCATCTGCAGGTTCTACAGTAAACTGAAATTGTGGTTATCTGCGAAAATTTACTTTGTCTTATTTTGTCTATTATTAATTTGGTAGTAAATGTAGTTTATTTTTGTATTATTTTGTTCACTTTCATTGATGTCCCAATATATATATATATATATATATATATATATATATATATATATATATATATACATATACATATACATACGTGTTTATCATATCGACAATTAAGTTAAAATGTCAAGTTACCGTAGAGTGGTAGCAGACTATAACTGTCGTAGCTGCTTGGCCATATAAAATAACTATTATCTGTGCGTAACATCGCCCACAGTGGCGGCCATATTTTTTGGGGGGGGAGGGTTACGGTCTGAGATACTGTAATTAGTCTTGGTTTGTGTGTGGCCGCGGATCCCATTTGAAGATAGAGCTTTCTATACATGATATACACTTCTCAGTTCCTTCTGGCGATTACTTAAGTGCGAAGAACGAAGAAATTTATTATATTTTTACTGATGCCATATCAATATTCAAAAAGGACTCCAAGATATATATTCTTAGAGGCAGTGGTGTGTAAAATAAGCGTATCTAGTCATACCACATCTTCATGCGCAATCAAGATTATAAAGAAATGGTAGTTTTATTCCATGTGAATCCTAAAGAAAAGTTTTGAGTTACAATAAAAATATGAATCATTTTAAATATTTTTTTACATTGATTATTTATAAATGGTGATTTTTAATATTTACTATGATTTAACTCCCCACTTTAGCTAGAATGAATGCCTTTTTTGCATGCCTATTTTAGTAAAAATATATACCTAAACTTCCGCGCACCTAGTTATTTAATAGCATATACTTCCATGAGAAGCTCTTAAATTTGGTGAAGAAATAAAAAAAACACTATGAGCCGCACGCTTTTCCATATCCTTCCCACACTACCTTCCTTGAGACTTGCAAGTCTGAACTCCTTCGTCTTGTACTTCATCACTCTGATCCTGAGGTCAACGGAAAATTCTAGAATACCAACATGTCGCACAATAACCCTCTCAAATACAATTTAAGGATCAGAGAAAGAAAAAATGTTCAAAATATTCGCAACACATTTATGGATATAAAAAGTGGATAGTTATTTGTAGAAATTTCTTTTTTATAAAATCTCAAGGTTTCAGATACTCCGTATTCTGTGACCTATTATTGTTATATATAATAGTCCTACATTCCTTCCATAATGGGAATAATTTCGTTCATTCATTACATAAAACACAATTATTATATTAATCTTCATTTTAACTTTAATTACGAATGTATTTTCTATTCTTTCCTTTAATGCACTGTAAAGTGCCTAGTAATTTCACATGACTGTTCAGGAGTGTGGGAGAGGAGAATTGGAGGAGCGCAGCGCGAATAAGAAGTCAGAGAGATTTTGTTTAAATATATTTATTTAGAAATGGTGGACGAAGAGAAGACGCCAGGAATGTGTGTGCGCCGCTGTAGCGACGAATGCCCATCGGAGAGTGGAGACAGTGTGCCGAAGTCGTGTGCCGGGGAGAAGCGTCTGCGAACAAAGAACAACCATTAGAACCCTCGTACCACCAACACAACGCAACTCAACCACCAACACAAGCGCTACAGAGAGAACGAGTACTCACAGGGTCAGCGGGGAAGGAGCTTATTTGTAGTAGCCGTATCCACCATAGTAGGCGGGAGCATAGGCGCCGCCGTAGGCGTAGCCACCGTAGCTGTAGGGGTAGGCGGCGACAGCGGCGGAGCGGTAGTAGTTACCGTAGTAGGGGGCGACGTACTGGGCCGAGACGGCAGCCAGGATGGCGAGGACGACAAGCACCTGTAGTCAAAATAATGAAAAGTTAGCATTTACATTTATAAAACGTTATACGCGTTAGGTTAGGTTTGGAAGTTGAGTTGATTTGAAACAGCTACAACGATTTTGGAAAGTAAAAGCGAGAGTGATGTTTTCATTTCATTTTATAACTCAGAATACTAGAAATTAAATTACAAAGTTATTATTTAAGAGACAAATTGACCTTAGAAGTTCGAAAATTATCTACAATTTCTTCAAGGTTCATTTACGAATGAACTAAAATAATTTTGTCAACGCAGTTTCAAAACCTAAACTCGGCTCTGAAGGAGCTATATGCCGGGCAGAGCGCGACCCAGAACTTAGGGCAGCACCCCTGGAAAAGCTGTGGGTAGATACTCACGAGCTTCAGCATGTTGAGAGGTGACTGTGATCTGCTGCAGAGAACACTGATGCCCTGCCCGGCGCGCGCGCTGCTTTTATACGCGCGAGGGCCGCGACCGAGACCTTGGGGAGCGCCCATCTCTCTGCCTGAACTGGTTCTCGACCCTGACCACGCCTCGAAAACTTGGCAAGCTTCTACACTAAGTTTTTGATTCTGAACTTGCCTGTGTGTAAAGTAATTCCTCTTGATATAATGCTAATTCTTTAAACACTTGCGTTTTCTCATTTACTGTCCTAACTACCGTGATTTGATTGATTTATTTTTATTTTTTGTTATACTTCAGTACATTTTTGTTTTTCCCATTTACTAGCTACATTTCACAAAATTCTTTATATTCAATTTCTGGGAATGTAATATTTAATTTCAGAATGAACTGAATTTTTTTTTGTATCTGATTTATTTTCTAACTTTCATTCATTGGCTAGTTATATCTTTGATATTTGTGGTTTTGAACTTAAAGACAATAATAGTGACCATTGAAAGCAAAAAGCAAAAATGCAAAATATCGAGCAGCAAATAGTATTGAAAGCAATATAATGGAAAACAATAGGTGCTGGAATATTTTTTATGATGTGGTATGTATTTCAATTACAGTCGAAAAAAGAATATATTTGACTTAAAATTCCTTGTTTTTTCTGAATATAACGATGAATGTGACTTCGATGAACTTAAGTGAGTTTAGTGATGAAAGGACAATGATGAAAGGTTGTTGAAAAACCTACGTTTTGTAAACCATACACATTAGTTGAGAGCATGCATATCTTGTGTGATTTTCACGACCTGAACTCTTGCAGAAAGCGACACTGAACAATTGCCGTTAAAGGCGTTTTTATTTCTTGTAGTCTCCCTTTAATTTTGGGGACGTTTATACAGTTCTAAGTATAACTAGCTCGAGCGGTGAAAACATGTTCTACTATTTTGTTGTTTTAATTTGAGAGTTGGCTTTAAACCATTAATGTTTAACAATAATTTTATCGTGAAAATGAGGAAAGTTTTCAATCTTATAGGCAGTTAACGTATTACATCTAGAGTGGAAGAATAATCATGAAACAAATTCAGAATACGAAGCCACACGACGCCTACACGTAGCACAGACGGGCGACGCGCGGCACAAAAATTTTCGTGGCGCCATCTTCCGCTACGCGACGACCCATACGTGGACATCGCATTTGAGAGCGCGGAAAAACAAACAGGTCGCTCCTGCGCGCGCTAGGCAGCGTTACCTTTTGCGAGCGTTGGCGTTCGGTGAACACGCCCTCTCTACACGACTGCAGTTTCCCAGCTCGCCCGATACGTGCGCCAATTTCCCATCAAAAATATATTTATTACGTGACGGACAATTACACATTTTGGTTGTACATATTTGCTTTCGACTTGGGAGTCATGAGATCTTTTCTCCGAGGCAAGTGATTTTCTGTCTTAAAGTGCTGTATTTAATGTATATTGCCGTACTATTTCGTAAATAAGGAAACTACAAAATATCGTGTCTCCAGTATCTTTTGATCAACACAATGTCGTATGTATGTCTCTACGTGAAATAAAGAAATGTTTTCATGTTTCCTTTTATTGCCTCGTTGAGCCACTAAAGGTAAACAAGGTTTTGATTTCCATAATATAGAAATATTACATTTAAGGCACAATGTAAATAATAGGGAACTTTTGTCACTTTTTTGAAAATTTCTGGCACACTTAGAAATCGGATTTGTCCAATTGCCCTTTCCATAGCATACTTTCTGAGAAGTCATAGGTACTTACAGAGCATATACTATGCTTACTACAGAAAATTTCAAATCCATTTTGATGTTTTAAGGAACACTAAATGCAAAACTGCAAGTATTATTTTCACGTTCAACTTGTCAAAATATATAAACTTAGCATACTTTTTTAATACAAATTTCATTGTTGCTCA
Source organism: Gryllus bimaculatus (assembly GCA_017312745.1). Taxonomy (NCBI): domain Eukaryota; kingdom Metazoa; phylum Arthropoda; class Insecta; order Orthoptera; family Gryllidae; genus Gryllus; species Gryllus bimaculatus. The sequence goes on from BOPP01000056.1 coordinate 6,026,326, forward strand.
GTGTTACTGGCTGAAGTGCAAAAGGATGAATATCCAAAATCCTTGGTAGTGTAACTTGTGGGCGATGTTTTTAATGCTCACTTTGATTCTCTTTGAAAAACGTCTTCGCGGCTTGCCTAGTATAACATTTCTAAAAATTTAAGAAGTTCTAATGAAAATCCTATTGACATTTATTTTCTTTTGATATAAAAAAGGTAATTTTTTAATTGAACATTTCTACCTTTGAGATTTGTTTCCTTTTTTTTAGAAAAAACTGAGACAATATGATTTCCTATTTAGGTCACATACTTTTTTCTAAATTTAGTGATCTTAATCGTTATCATCATACATTTATTAATGAATTTCGTGCAAATACATAATGTAGCTAACAAAAATATTTCTTGAATTTTTATGTATACTTATATAATACCAGCTAAACCACTGCAATTACATGGCACAAAATCACTATTGGAAAGTTACAAATAGAAATATACAACATATACACTAGAGGTAAAATCGAAAAACAAAATATTTTTTCGTGTGGTACAATACTTATTCTCCCATGAAATGAAGATTTAAAACTTCTTGCGCAGGGATTTCCAACATTTTTCTCTCGACCCCTTTTAAGTTTCAATAGGCAGCACCCATGTTCATAACATAAACAATTGCACATAAATGCATTTTGACTTTAAAATTTCCAATATTCTCATAAACATTTCGATTTTAAGTAATCGAAGACTCTTTCGCTTGGGAATTAGTGAGTTTCAAATCATCATTGTAGTGTAATGGTTACAAAATGCTGAGTGACTTAAAACCTGGCCTTCACATTTCTCCAACACCTATTGCAGGGAATATTTTCTTGAAAGATAAAAAATCGTTCTGAATGCAGAGTTATAACTTTTGGATTTTACTAAAAATCCTAACTCTTGATGAATGACGGATACAAAAGAAGAGGATTGAAGTTGTAAATTTTATTATACTTATTATTGCTTTATATCAGAAAACAATTGATTTGGGGTTTTATTAATATTTTGTAATCAATAGAATTTTGATTGAATACTTTACGCGTGGATTTTGATTCAACAGGTCATATTTGGTTATTGACCGCCTATCTAACCTTTGATGATCATTGACCCCCTTCAAAATTTCATCGAAACAACGTTGAGATCAGCTATTCTAGAAGAATATTATCTCTATTCGCTGTGAACATACGTTTATTCACATTTCTGTAAATGAAATTGAACTGTTTTATATTTTCCAATATCTGTTCATCCATTCTGACCCAGATGGCAGAGATGGCTCGTAGTGTGTGCCGACTCAGCGTCTCGGTCCGGAGAGTCGCGGGTTCGAGTCTCGCGCATGGTTGTTTCTTCCTTGCCTTAATGGGTGTGTGTTGTTACGGATGGACTTGTGAGTCGGCTGACCACAGACCGAGGAGCCCGCAAGTGTGTCTAGTGTAAAGTTAGGTGTCCCCACGAGGAACATAGTGGGTACCTAGCGCGGATAGTGCAAATTCACATCCCCTGAAGCCGGCAAAAGCTCCAGGAAGAAAACGTCTATTCGTGTGTGTTGCAGTGGACTATTGGAGAGAATTCTACTTTCCAACTTAACTTTCAAACGTAAAACATCAATCATAATCAAGGATTTTTTAATAGGATATTTTTTCAATATAATCAAGGACATATGTGTCAAACAATTTCTGGACATCACATTTTATACACTCGCTAATTGCATTTTCTATTACTTTTAAAAACGCTCAATGTTAAAGTGAAAAAGATGTCTTTTTTCGTTTCCCTACATATAACCTCACGAAACGCAGGCTGATTTACAAGAATCAACTGTAAAACGCTCACGAAAACGGCCAATATCAACTACATTCTAACTGCACAATGTACTTGGTTTGAATACGACGTAATCACAAATTTCGGTAGATTAGCGTTCATTCTATTAATTTTAAGAACATTATTAAAAGTTTATGTTTGCACTACACAATTTTAATAACAGTAAGTGAAAAATCTAGAACACTCCACCTTTCATTTCAACAAAAAATCACGTAATTTTATAGAGTTTAAAGCTCAAGTTTCTAAACCAAAACCATTACTGTTTTAAAATTTCTAAACAAAAACTCTTCATGTTTTAAACGAAGAGATATAGCAAATCGGTTTAGCCGTTCCCAAGATTAACCCAAATACAGACAGACAAAAAATCAATGTAAAAGAATTGAATAGGTTTTGTATCAGTAATAATCAAATGAGACCACCAAAATGTAGTTTTTGAAATCACAAACTAACCTCCACTTTCATTTATGTGGTTAGAAGATTTGTTATAATTTTGTTACATGAAGTCTAGTTATGGAAGCGAAGGAATATTGAGTACCTCCAATACGTATTATTTTCTTTGAATCGTATGCTGTTGCTGGGAGAGGGTTTCATAAACACTTCGAGATGCGAGGACGACTTCGTAGCCTCAAGCCATGTCGCACAAGCGATACCTAAGAGCACTTGCAGTTAGATCCACGTGTCAGAATGCAATGGTAATAAAATTGCTTGGCGCCAAAAATTGTTTTTCGTAATGAAAGCATTTAGTGCTAATATAAAACGTGCACAGTATTTTCAATTAAATTTCCGTAACCCAAAAAGATACTATTACTTTTTTGTTATTGGATTCTCCGACAAGAGTCCCTTACAGTAAATCTGTGGTAGTGGATGAATATTATTCATTATTTGGTACTCTTCCACTAACCATTTTAGTACCTGTATTTATACCCTAAGGAAAGTGTACCAAAGATATTTCTAGAGCGCGAAAATGTATTTCTGTAGTTGTCTTACTAGAATTTATTTTCGCCTACTTTCGGCATTTTGCCTTATTTGTGCTTACTTCTGACTCATTTGTGTTTCTACATTTTTCGTCATTATTTTTCCTTTTCCCCATCCTGTCACAATTCTCTATCAATCGGGAAACATACTTGCGAGCCTAAACAAATGAATGCACGGTGGTGTATTGTGTTTCTGTAGACTCAGAGGCTCCAGCATCAATTTGTGTTAAAAATCTAAAAGGGGTAAGAAGATGATACCGGTGAAGATTTTTTACATTTTTCATTGATGACTTCTTCATTCACGAGAAATATCATTCTATATTTGTGTATGGCCTCGGATTCCTTTTGAAGACAGAACTCTCTATACCTGATAGTTCCTTCTTGTTACCTCTCCTCTTCTGGCGATTACACAAGTGCAAAGAACGGAGTATTTAATTATTTTAATTTAAAGTATTTTCATGATTCAAAATGTAGTCATAAATAGCATTTCGTAGAGACAGTGTCGCTTGTAAAATAAGCTGCATATAATTCGTAGTAGTTCGTAGGTCTTCATCCGCAATCAAGACAACAAAGAAAAAGGTAGATTTTTTTCCACGTGAGTGATAAGGTAAATTTTAAAGTTACAAAAAATATGAATCATTTTAATTATTTTCTTACATTGATAACTTTTAAACTGTGATTTTTAATGTTCCCAATGTTTAATCCCCCACGTTATCCAGAATGACAATGATAATGATAATCCAGAATAAATGTATTTTTGCATGTATATATTAGTAAATATAAAGTTCTGTTTGCCGACCAGGATCAGAGAAAGAAAAAAAGTTCAAAATATTCGCAACACATTTATGGATATAAAAAGTGGATAGTTATTTGTAGCATTTTCTTTTTTATAAAATTTCAAGGTTTCGGATACTCCGTATTCTGTGACCTATTATTGTTATATATAATAGTCCTACATTCCTTCCATAATGGGAATAATTTCGTTCATTCATTACATAAAACACAATTATTATCTTAATCTTCATTTTAACTTTAATTACGAATGTATTTCCTATTCTTTCCTTTAATGCACTGTAAAGTGTCTAGTGATTTCACATGACAGTTCAGGAGTGTGGGAGAGGAGAATTGGACGGGCGCAGCGCGAATAAGAAGTCAGAGAGATTTTGTTTAAATAGATTTATTTAGAAATGGTGGACGAAGAGAAGACGCCAGGAATGTGTGTGCGCCGCTGTAGCGACGAATGCCCATCGGAGAGTGGAGACAGTGTGCCGAAGTCGTGTGCCGGGGAGAAGCGTCTGCAAACAAAGAATAACCATTAGAACCCTCGCACCAACAACAACGCACCTCAACCACCAACACAAGCACTACAGAGAGCGAGTACTCACAGGGTCAGGGGTTAAGGAGCTTATTTGTAGTAGCCGTATCCACCATAGTAGGCGGGAGCGTAGGCGCCGCCGTAGGCGTAGCCGCCGTAGCTGTAGGGGTAGGCGGCGACGGCGGCGGAGCGGTAGTAGTTGCCGTAGTAGGGGGCGACGTACTGGGCCGAGACGGCAGCCAGGATGGCGAGGACGACAAGCACCTGTAG
>BOPP01000056.1:6030729-6050609 GCA_017312745.1 Gryllus bimaculatus
TCAAATAGTTTAAAATAGTGAAAAGTACATTTACAATTTAATTCTACGATTACACGTTAAGTTAATTACGAAGCTCAGATGATTTATAATCAGCGTTCATCTAACCGAATTTTGGAAAGTAAACGGAGAGTGATGTTTTTCTTTCATTTTATAACTCAAGAATACTAGAATTAAATTTACAAAGTTATTATTTAAGAGAGACAAAGTTGACTTAGAAGTTCGAAATTATCTACAATTTTTCAAAGGTCATTTACGAATGAACTAAAATATTTTGGTCAACAGCAGTTTCAAAACCTAACTTCGCTCTGAAGGAGCTTAATTGCGGGCGGCGTCAGAGCGCAAGAATTCGGGGCATAGCACCCCTCGTCGAGAAATAGCTGGTGGGAGATACTCATCGAGCTTTCAGCATGTTGAGAGGTACTGTGATCTGCTGCAGAGAAACACTTTGGAATAGGCCTGCCGCGGCGCAGCGCGCGTGGGCTTTTATATCTGCGCGAGGGGGCCGCCGCGAACCGGAGACCTCTTTTGGAGGCGAGCGCCAATTCCCTGCGTGGCCATGAGGTTCTCGAGGAGCTGCCGATACGGGCCTCGAAATCTTGGGCAGCGTCAGTTAATTGCTCGTCGCATTCGTTGCTGAAACTTTCGCTTTATGACCGGTTTATTAAGTAGAGTACTAAATATATTCGGGGTCATCATATTCGTTCAACCGAGCACTAGTAGGTTACAAAAGGCCTGAGGAAATGGGCTATTCAACTGTTTGTAGCAGAGGAACACTTTGTTTATTTCATTGGTTAACTAGGCTCAGCGGATGAATTCGCGACCGAGACCTTGGGGAGCGCCCATCCCCCTGCGTGGACAGGTTCTCGGCGCTGACCACGCCTCGAAATCTTGGCACGAGTTCAATCTCGTAGAATTCGTTGCCGAACTCGCTTGTAGACGTTATTAAGTAGAGTCACTAAATATAATTCGGGTTCATCATATATCGTCAACGTATTTAAGTACAAAAGGGAGAATGGCTCACTGTTTGTAGAGAGACTTGCATTTCATTGTTAGACTGAGGCTCAGCGGATAATGTGGGTATAGTGAGTTTCTATACCTACAAGAAAAATTCCGCGTGGTTGAAATTCCTTTCTCAAAATTTGGGATGATAGAAATATTCCATAAAATCAAAATTCCACAAATGAACGAAGTTTTTCCGTATTACGACGACTCAAAACTTCTACGCGATCAACTACGTTTCAAGATCGGATCAACAATATGGCGGTGATAAGAGAGACATGACCGACAAAATAGATTTGCAAAGATTGTTAAATGGACTTAAATCAAAAAATGAAAATCGCAAATTCTTGGCAAAATGAAATGCTGAAGCTACATAAAATAAATGTGATAAAAAGTTGATGAAAAACAAGTTAATTGAAAAAATAGGTTTTGTATTTTCCCTCCATTTTACAATTTTGGAGGGAGGGGAAGTGGGAGGTGGTCCCCCACCGCGGTAACTACCCACTCGGACTTAACACCAATCCTCGGCTCTAACTACACTCTTTTTTAGAAACATTTTAATTACATACAAATACAAAAAAATACTATTTAAGAACGCTGAAAATTCTTTAACTAGGATCCTATTTTTCTGTGGTTTCACTACAAATATGAAAATAAACTAAATTTTGTGATAATACATCCGTAATCTGCCTTTATTTAGTTGCAGCTAAGGTATATGAATGATATGAGAAAGGTGAGTTGTCTTTACTACGGTTAAAATCGAAGGGTTACACGCATGGCTTTTTCACAATAAGGCAAGTGAAATTGTATCTTCAATGTGGAGTGATTCATACTCTTTCGACGCATTAAATATTTGTAGTATGGTAGTAAGTAACAATAGTTGTGAATATATTATATTTTGTAATTTTATCTAGTTATATTAGTCACATTTAAGTTTATTAGACAAATGTAATTACTAAGAACATAGGCATGTATTGCTTGTAAACAACTCGTTTATGATATTAGGTTGACTACTTTCAACTTCTCTAAATCTCTTTACTTCGTTTGTTTGCCAAATATTCCATACCGCACAATATTACATTTTACAAATTACTTTATTAAAATACAACTATAATATAGAACTTTCTTCCTTCACCTTATCATTATTATTGCAGAATTTTTACTTTCTCGCATACTTCTTACGAAAGAAAGAAAAAAATATGTTGTAATGCTGCGGCAAAAACCTACGATTTTCAGATATAACAATTCGTATTTTTGGGTCCTCACATCAATTAAGAGAATAAATGTTGTTCTTATAATCTTTATAAAACACGGTTAGTTAGAACTCACGATTCACGAGTCCTTATTACCCAAAAATGGACGGCAAAATGTCCATCCGGCCGTCCGCCCACCGGTTATCAAAACTAGCTCCTAAACCGTTCGGACAATTTTTCCGTAAAAATGGTATTCCTCGATCTACCTAGCCGGATTTGGATCTCTGGGAATTTGAAATGGATATTGCGATTTTGGGGATTACTGAACATCAAGCAACATCATTTTCAAAATTTTCTCAAAACTGGTTTCAAATGTGTAATTATGTTTGTTCCTCAGATAAAACAGAGAACGTTTAAAAATTGACCAGGTCTCATTTTCATTTAACTTTCTGTATTTCCGGAAATTGCAAAATTTAATATGCGAAAACTACAATATTAATGAGAACTTTTGTTAAAATATTAGATCATTAAACCAGACCATGTTCATTTTTTTAACCAGTAGTTTTAGAGTAAGTTTTGCTTGTTATTTTCGTTAAACACTCTGAATTTGCGAAAATTGCAAAAGTTACACATAATACGAGAAAGTATATGATTAAGTGGTTTCACTAGTTTCCTTGTGCATTCTTTAAAACTGAGGACTATTTTGAACTTATTTTCTGGCCGGTAAAATTAAAAACCCACACTTAGTCTAGTTGATTCCTATTCGGTTTAGGTGCCTGTTTGAAATTGACAATATTTTTAACACGTTTACCACACAAATTGCCCCACGTTAAACATTTAGGAATTTCTTTAGAATATTTGGCTTCTAAAATTTATTCAAGTTTGTGTAAAATCTCAAAACAAATTTATGTTAAGTGCCCTAGTTAAATGTACCTTCTTATAAGAAGAGGTAAGAATTTTGACTCTCATAGTGTCGCACTTGTACTGTACCTAAACGCCCTTTTTGGAAAGTCAATTCTATAATTTCTACATTTTTCAAGAGTTTTTAGGTTTTCAAAATAAGTATTGTGACTTTTGACACTGATGTTAAAGAAACCACTTGTGGTTCACTGCAGTAAAACCCTGCAATTAAGGAAATATTAATTAAAAACAACATATTTAATATTTCATGTCTTGATGAATGAATGAAAATGCCACGCTCACTTTACAAAAACAAAAGAAATGCATTTTACTCGAATAGCTCAAATTTTACCATTAGGTTAGTTTCTCCTCACAAAGTAAATGATAATGTAAATGTGATATGATTTATTGTTGTAATTTAAACTAAGAAATAAAGTTTGCTTTTCCAATAAAATGTGTCGTTGCCCCGAATAGGGATCTTACCGAGAAAACTACAGATATTGTTATTAATTAAAAAGTTACTTATACAACTCAGTTTAGCTGAAAGTCATTGGGAAAGGTAATATTTGTATTCAAAAGTTGGGCTTTTTGCGAAGAGTGATCTAACCAGACTGCAGATTCTACACCCCAGCAAGATGGCGGACGCTAGTCTGTTATTTGTATCTTATTGTGCTGTTCAGCTTCTAAATAGAGGCCGAAAAAGAAGGAAAAATTGTGGAATGGAAAGTTGATAGATACTAAGAAATTGCGTACATTTCTACAAAAACAGGAATGGTCTTTTAATATCAAGAGAATCAATAAATGTAGAGAATAATGATTTAACAGATTTCTTATAACATACATTATTTCGGGAAAATATATAGGAAGTGTAAATTGTTATTGTAATAAAATACATATCATTATTTCTTGTTTTGTTAATGTTTGCCAATACCAGCATAAATGAAGTTGTATTTCATAAACGTTGTAATTTTAAAAGAATGTGCTTCTACCAATATAAGAGTTTTTCAATTCAGTTAATCAATATGAGTATTTTTATTTCAAGTTGAAAGAACAACAGTTTATAAAAATTCAATCAACAATATTTCAGAAGATTTGAATATGATGTTGTTTCAAGACTTCTGTAGACTGGAAACGCATAGCAATGCACCACTACTTCATTCTAGTGTTTTAAATTAGTGCTCTAAACCTTTTCAGAGTAAGCACAATTTTCTATCCTTCGACAGAAATGTTGCTCTTATGGAGAAGAAGGAAACCCATATGTGATGGATAATCTTAACCAATGACTTCTAGGTTATTGATCATTACAATACATTATTGGTGCCTTTTACATAAATTAGGATATCTTAATTGACTTTATAGGCGTTGAAAACTCTCAAAAAGTATCTTAAATTAAAAATAACTACATGTCACCGAAAAAGTGTAAATACAATTACAAAAAAAATTTTAAATATTGTGGCATAGTGTGGCATTTCAGAGTAATTATAAGAGAAGTATTTTATTTTGGAGCCTCACACTTTTTCTGCAAAGAAGGAACGACGTTACAGAAAATTACAACTATTATAATGGTTTTACGCTTCATCACGTAAATTAAATTTTAATCGAAATCAAGCGACGTCCGGAAAGAAATTAAATTTTGCATCAACAGGAATATTTATACGAAACGTACTGCCGTAAGGACATGGCAAAGTTTTCAGTGGGTCAAATCTTTTTACAAATGCTCCACCTTTGGTGAAACACTTTTTGTAGCAAGGGACTAATTTTTGTAAACTCGTTGATGTTTGCCGAAAAGATCGGTACTAAAAAGTTGCCAGTACCTCACCGTCCTCGTCTAAACACTGTCTAGCCAGGAATCGTTCAGACGCAGAAAGACGGATGTGGTTGAATGGATGCGAAAACAGGACTATCCGGGGTATGTTGAGAAATCTACCTCTTAAATAGGAACAGATAATTTTGCGCGTCCCCCCGCCTGAGCAGTATCAATCACAATTTCGTACAATTACCAATGGATTTAGGCCGATTTATGCTTCTGACCGTGCAGAAAGTTGATAACAGCGCGAACCGCACAGTCAGTAGGAGATAGTATGTCCTCAACAATTATCACGCGTAATTTGTGATAAAGCGATTGATTTTACTGTCCAACAAATACGTTAGATTTTATCTGCCACTCTTCACGCACTTGACGCTACACGCGTCGTGATTTTACCATCAGAATGGCTGCAGTAGCTCAGCGGTAACACAACTACTCTGCAGCATCATGAGTGGATCGCATGTTCCCTTTAGGGGAGTAAGAGAAAATACTTTGTTCTCGTTAACGATCATTATTTTCTTACTGTATTATTACTCTCTATTGGAATACGTTTTCCATTACTATGTATAATGCTTTAGAATTTTCTGGTAAGAAAATGGAAAGTATAGACTCTTCTCCCCATTTTCTTCGTTTAGTATTGAACAGCAAAATATGAAGGTGGCGGAGTCTTTTCTCACTGTCATTTTACCCAATTTTATTAAATGTTATTCTAATACCATTTTCACAAATAATACGCATTAGCGTACGGTACATTTCCCTATAGATCCATAGGTAAAATTCTTATGAATACTTATGACTAGTTACAAGCAGCAATACGCCGTAAATTATTGAAAGGAAACTTAGAAATGTTAGAGGATTATTTTCGATTCAATAATGTCTGAATCGCATAATCACTAAGCAGAAAATTTACATCCATGCGCTAGGTACGAGAAGATCATACTTTTGGCAGACATGCAATTTTCACTTCATGTAGTAAAATTTGTTATTCGATACGTTTCTTTTTTTACCAATGTATACAATTTTTGAATTACAAAGTAATATCGCTAGCTTCGGAATACTCAATTCTATAAACATTTGATTGAGGGAAAAACGAAGGAAAAGTTTCTGCATACATGTACCTTTGTATTTACCTCCATATTTAAAAAAAACTAATTTCATTTATTAACATTTATGAAGGTATAGGTAAAACTGGTTGCATATGAAAACTGTTCTTTATCAATGTTGTTACGAGCAAGTACTCTTTGAAAAATTTCTTATTTGTATATCACAAGAACTCTCATAAAAGTAAAAATTATGAAGTTATGAATTTAGGAGAAACCACTTTCAAGAGTATTTTCTCTTACATGTCCTACAACTTCTATGACATTAGAAACCGCCATTCACTCTACTCTATAAATTAAAGGTATATGAATGTTCAGGAGACTGGGAGAGGAGAATTGGAGGGGCGCAGCGCGAATAAGAAGTAAGAGATATTTTGTTTAAATATATTTATTTAGAAATGGGGGACGAAGAGAAGACGCCAGGAATGTGTGTGCGCCGCTCTAGCGACGAATGCCCATCGGAGAGTGGAGACAGTGTGCCGAAGTCGTGTGCCGGGGAGAATATGCGTTGCATGTATATATTAGTAAATATAAAGTTCTGTTTGCCGACCAGGATCAGAGAAAGAAAAAAAGTTCGAAACAAATGATAGTATCAGCCCTGCCCAGGGCGCGTATGGGAGGGGGTCGGGCACCCGCGTGGCGTCGAAGGCCGCCGCCGCCGGCCCGCCCGGCCGCCCGTTCGGCGTGGCCTCTGGCACGCAATGGCGTTGTTTTCGCCGCCGCCACCGCCCGGCCGCCACCGCCGCCGCCACCGCCCCAGCCGCCCACTGATACCCGGCAGCCTCTCGGCCGATAGCGTTAGTTGCGATGCGGAGCGGAGCGAGATGGTGTGAGACGAACGAGTAGAGGCATGCGAGGACTGGTTGCCTCGCGTGGGAAAGCAGTGGATTGGTTGGTTAATTGATTATTTATAGTAATTCCGCGAGTGTCAATTCTATGATTCAAGAGTCCCAGATATGATCACGATATTTCCGTGGAAATGCGGTGTTCCTGCCCCTTGGAACGTGAGACTCGACCACGATCCGACACGTCGGCTACGGTTTTCTCCCTCCTGCCGGGCTATCTCCCCCCCAGCCTCCAAGATCTCGCTGGGCTCATAATGTTGGTGTGTAGTACTCTACATTAAACGTGTAAGAGAAGAGCGGTTAGAGACAAATATTTGAAAAAATAAGTTGGTCCGTTGTTAATCCTGCTCCGACATTCGCTTGTTATTAGTTAGGAGAAAACCACGGAAAACTACCGATCCCAGCAGCTTGGCCGCTATGTTTCTCCTCCAATAATGGTTAATTCTACTTAACTGAATCAAAAATCCCTTTCTTGTCGCAAGTCTAACCCCAGTACTTGCCGATGAACGCTGCTTCGGAGGCAAATGCAATGCTGTCTCAGACCATTGCCCCAGCCTCGGGACGGTGTCGTGAAAGACGCTGACGTAGACGGAGAGGCGGTGTTGGAGCCTGAGGACCGAGAGGGAGGTGGAGGCAATGATACGACTGCGTTGTGGAGTGGAGGCGAATGCTGCTCGGCTCGGGTGGCGCGCGACGGCAACTGCTCGTCAGGGCTGCGGCGATTTTTTTTGTTTCTCCGCCCTGCGTCCGTCCAAGCGTCCCCGACGCTTCGCATCCACGACGCTGTCCAGAGACAGTCTACTCTCTCTGAATGCGGTCGTTAGCTTTCATTCTCGGCACATAATTTCCCTAAACTTAATTTAATATAAACCCATCTTACTCCCTTTTCATCCCAGTAATACATGTGCATGGATTTGTTGATATGCCATGCCGCCGTGTCGTATTTAGTAAAGGATTTAACGATTCCATTAATAAACCTCAAATAAAACCATAATCACCAACAGGCGAAAAATATGGATATTTTCTACTGCTCACGCCACCTGAAATGTTCATAAAGAGACACGAAGTTTCTCTGAGAAAATGGATTCAAAAATGTTTCTTTTATTTTCTACAAATATGTAATTGGTCAATTACGAGAAACATTTAAAAAATTAATATTAAGTGACTATTAAGAACATAATTTTTACATCCAGCCTTTCCCAATGTTTGAAATAATCTTCTTGATTCTGATTAAAGTTCAAATTTCTTTAACAGGAACTGCGAACTGTTTACAGAGCTTTCCCGGCATTTTTTAATTTCGGGAAATGATACTCATTTTTCAATATATTTTGCATATTAATTTCACCGAAACGTTTCCAATGGTTTATATTTGTTGATGTTTATTTGCTTTCTCAAACTCCGTCTGTAACTATTTGACCATGGAAGAAAAAAAAGGTGAACCGTTAATATGAGATTAATTACACTGACGCGGAAATTGATATTTTTTTCCTGCTAAATAGCTGTTCTGGAGTTTTCAATGACATTCTTTCTTTACATTGGGCACTCAGCACAAGATGGATACATTTTATGTAATATTTCAAGGAAATATTGAATAAAATCTATTTTGCTTCCAGCATTAAATATTTTGTCTTCTTACTTAGTCAGTTTCCTGTTGTCACATCAGTAAATGATCAGAATCCTGAAACTTATTTGCAGAAAAATATATCTAACTCGTAGAAATGGATGTTTTTCTTTCATACTAAATGACTAAAAGAAGTTACTTACTTTTTAGCTATTAAAAAAATTTATATTTCTGCAGATGTTAAGATTAATGAGTCGCAGCAACACATGAAGAATTAAGTAACGCTTCCTAATTTCTTTTAAATATTGAGGAATTCATTGAATTCAAAAATTGAAATATCATTATTTTACCCACATCTAAACTAATATCTAAGATAATCGAAGAGAAAGGAGTTATCAATATATGCGCAACTGACATACGAACTATTTAAAGATATTCCGAAATGAGATAGTGTGAGTGCATACACAATCCACAATTAAGTCATAGAATGAATATATTTATTTACTTATTTATTATTAATTTATTTACGTCAAAAACAGTTCATAAGTGTATGAGGCTATGGGAGATGTATTTTGAAGTTTACATTATGCCCAGAAGTCAAAAACAACCGAGCCATCTCAGCATTTGCTCGAGGATCAGTAAACTGGAAGTACAATACTTTTTACAGGTTCTTTACAATTATTACATCCAAATGAATATATAAACATTAAAAATGGAAAGGAATGTATTTTAGAATTCTTCAGAGATGTTTCACTTGCAACTCTCTTGCTTGAAATTCTGTACAAACCATTGCCCAGAAGAAAATCAATTTCATCTGAAATTGAAGTGTAATTTAATATTGACTCTATTGTCACGGTTTATCAGATTATAATATTTAAGGATTATATTTGGCCGGTATTTTTTATAATCTATTCAAAGAATGAGTAATAAACTATACTGTTCCGATACAATTTATTGACATTTGAAATTAAAGAAAAATAAAAAAAAGATAGTTCATATTAACGGAGATGATCAGTATTATAAGCTTTATTGATATCAGAAGCTTGAGCAATGGTAGATTCGTCTTCAGATACTATTTAATATTCTTCTGTTGTATCTAGAACCTACCTGAAGAATATATTATCAGAATTATTGAATTTTTCTAATAACTAGCCCTCAGCTGCTAAAGACTAGTAGCATTCGCATCCTGACATGTATTTTTACGTATAGCCTTCTAAAAACTGTATTTACAGACTACTATGAGTAAAAAATCAAGCAAAAACTTTATTAAAAGAAGATGTAGAATAGCTGAAAAAATAAGCCACACCATTCATAGCAAGCTTAACGTATTTAATATTAAATATACTCAATTTTAGTTGAATATAACTCATCTAGCTACTGTCATCAAGCTCTCAAAAACACGAACAAGTCATAACAAGTAATTCCAGCTTTTCACAAAATGGAGATATTAACATTTACGAATACGGAAGCTCTCTGTCGCTGGTGTAAACTTAGCTTGTTCTGCTTAAACCCTTCAATTTCATATGCTCAGTTTGGCAGTCTGGAAATCAAAATATAAAACTTTTTTCATTGGCCCACTTAAAGATATTTATATTCCTACATATTCTATAAAAAATTATGGCGTAGAATCTTTTTTAACGGAAAGGAGATAGATAAATTACTAAGTAAGAATAGTTTCCGAAAAGGACAGGTGTAATCGATTCCACCGAAGGTTGTAGATCTTTTTCCAAAAATATTAGAAGTGGGTGGGTTACTGTCCAATAAAAAATTCCAAATCTTTGTAAGTATCACTTTCTTGTTATGATGCATAACCATTTAATTGCTTTTATACATACGCAATTGACTATTCAACACATTGATCAGATAATAAATTAATATTGCGTCGTTGAACTGAGAGTAGCAATTGAGAGTAACGTACAAATACAAATATACACCAGGACTCACGGAAAATATCTAGTTGAAATAGAAGATTGTGCTAAACTACATGATCAAAATTGTTTGGTTTCTAGAATGAATTCGAAATTTTTAGCATGAATTCTTTTCTCTATCACAGAGTAATCACAACTTATCTCTTACTGCGAAGATCTATACTGAAAATATAATACGATTAGAAATACAGGAATTAAGAAATGAAAATTAAATTTTAGTAATCAAAAATTATACTATAATTTCCAGAGTTCTGTTTTGAAATTTATAATAATATGTGTAGTATAAATAGCACCTACTATGTAAATAAATACAATAACTTTATTTCATTTCAACAACTTTTCACAGGGACACATTAAAGTCAGCAAAACACTCAAAAGTAAATATATCTGCCTTTAAGATACAATAAATGTTATCCTACTTCTCCATAAATGTCACTCATTCACTCCGTTAAATGAAGGAAAGAAATACCTTGGTTCTAAAGCGTGCCTTTTTCGTAATTGCTAGCTTAATTATTATAACAACCACAGTTATCTTCATCGAAAGAACAAATCCCAAACCCCTTCTTATCTACAAATGAAAAAATAAATCATATCATATTACTCTATTCAGAAAAAATGTTACTGGAACTATTATAACGTAATTGACTGATATTTATAACTTGAGACTGATTGGGTAGGATTGTAGAAAATTCAAAAATATTAACTTAAGCATACATATGAATCCTGATTTATAATGTGATTTTGTTAATCTTTAATATTTTTACTATTAGTGTTTAGCAGAGGTGCCCGCTCCATCTACTACTCATATTTACCTAAAAAACAACTAAGCACAGAATCATACGAAAAAAAATTCCTTGAGAGAATTTTACCTTAATCTCAGAGTACAGCACGTATTTGTTTTGATAGAAATGCATAGTAAAGCAATGCAAAAAGCATTGAATTGAACACAGACCAAATTTCCACTCGTATTTTATCGCTCGAGTAAAGTTGAATTTCCGCTGAATTACCACGCGAGTTTGGCGGGTGTACGCGGTGCATTGAACGCTAGCTACCTCACCCACCCACCAAAACAAAACGACCGATCTGCCCGCTGCGATCCAGAGAAGTAAAACTTGCGCCTTGCGAAGCAGCGCCAAAAAGCCGACCTTTTACGCAAGCGCTGCCCGCCGAGCGCCCGGCGACAGGACAACGCCGTTCCGCTGCGGAAGTGGCTGGAGGCCGCTCACAGAGAACCTGCAATCCATTAGTAATGTTATTTCACTCCTTCTTTTCCTCCGTTCTTTCTTTCTGCTTTTCTTTCTTTTCCTTCCTTCCTTTTTCTTTCGCTACCTTCTGTTTCTTTCTTTTTCCTTCCTCCTTTTTTCTTTCGTACCTTTCCTTTTTCTTTCTTTTCCCTCCTTCCGTTTTTCTTTCTTTCCTTCTTCCCTTTCCTCCTTTTTCTCTTCCTTTTTCTTTCTTCCTTTATTTTTCTTCAAAAAACAATAAAAAAAACTATGTGAGGATGAAATATACTTCGCGATATGGCATCCGGCCCCTCGACGTCAAGTGACCCAGTTGGTCATTGCCGTCTTCAGCGTTCCGAGGCTCTATTAAATAACGAGGAATTTCACACCTCGCCTCCTCTCTTTACTGTGCTACATTGATGCCGCAACCTCCTGTCGCATACCACCCACTCTCACTACGCGGATAGTTAGATTAAAACATCTCTAAGAAATACTCTTGACTTCCTCCCTGCACCCGTCGGTGGGGTCCTCCCTCTTCCCCTCAACTCACGACAAATCTCTTGCCACACTCCCTTGAGCTCAAAAATTCCCTTCCCCCTTCTTCTTTCAACACATGATTGATACGATGGATAAAAAGTTCCAGCAAAGCAAGAAGAAACTATAAAATCTAAAAATATTCGCCCCAGAATTACAGAAAACGTCTGTTTCGCGCTATATAAAAAAATTTCTTGTACTTAATTTTTTATTTTGGTAACAAAATAGCAACCCACTACTCCTTCCTCTACTTTCAAAAGGAGAGCTCAACAAAACGTGGAAGCATGGATGAATGTATACTGCATGACCATGGCAAAACAAGGTCCATCTCTGTACTTGCCACAGTGGATACAAGCTGAGAGTAGTGAGCTTTCATCTCATGAAAAACCATTATGTTCATGAGTGATCTAACATTAGTTGATAGCGACAATGATAATGTAAAATGATGTAACCAATGGAATCCAGAGGAGAGTACAAAGAATCTCGAAAAAACCTAAGGAAAACTTTACTTTTTACTCCACAAAATTCAAACTATGAATTGCGGGAATGGACCTTAGTCTCAGCGATGAAAAAGAATATGACCCACGACCCCCACAAACATCCCCTCCCCCAACTGACGGCTGCAATGAACCGGAGGCAAAATGATCTTTTGCTACTTCCGCCTCTTGACAGAGAGCCCTAGGGCGCAGTCCCTTAAAGTGACGGATATTCGACAGTGGGTGACGCATTTGAAAACCATTTTGCAGAATATTACAGGAGTAAATCAGCGACTTTAACTCTGAATTTTTTTTGGATTCCTGTATCCTCCTCTTATTCCTCATTATCTCTATGTTTTCCAAAGTAATATTTTATGAGTGGTTTAATGCACGAGGATTGCACAATATATCGAATAGGAACAATCCATCAGATCATTCCACTTTACACGCGCACCACAAACACAATTGTAACGCACTAGCCGGGTTTGCCCTATTATACGTTTCATCCACAAACGCCACTTCTCTAGCTGCAAACAACTACAACAACTGAATTAACGAAAAACGCCGTCAGTAAAATGCTGCATAATTAAAAACAAAAAAGCATTTGAAGGTTATTATTAACCTTTACATGTACCGTTTGAGAAGATTGATGGCCTAAATCTTTTATTTGTGTAGCCGAAATAAGTGCCTAAAAATCTGGCTACCTTACCTTACTGTCCATAAACGCTAATAAATTTCTGTTTCATAATGAATAATGGTCTATGATTTTATAACAACACATTTATTTTGAGATCACGCAACAAGTCAAAAACAACACACGCGAACAGAAACCTGAAATATTGAACAAATAAATGAAATGAAAACCAAACATTCAGATGAGATCGGGCTTAGAGAAGAAATATGGTAACATATTGAATGTACTAGGTTCTTTCATTCTATAATCTTAGTTAATTCCTTAATTTTGTTAGGATGATGAAGATACGTAAATTTTTATGGATTGATAACGCAATAATTTCTTCAAGCCTACAGGTGTCTAGAACCATTGATAAAATAGAAGGCAATTGCTCTTATATTGTCCACATTCAGTTAGAAAAATGGAGGGGTTGCGAATATTTCGTTAGGTGATTTCTTCAAATTTATTTTTCAATAATAAGAACCATACATTATCTAACTAAATTGTGAATTTGCACTACATTGCAAGAGAGACTTATAACAAACCAGCACCTTAAAGCGATTTTTTCGAGTTTTCAGAACTGTTAACCGCACGTATAAGCCGTAAATAATTTAGGTTCCGTTTTGTCTATTTCATGTTACGCATATCATCAATTGACAAACTGAATTAATTGTTAGAGTGTACGTCGATGCTCGAGAATTCCATCTCTTCTATGATGAGGTCTTTTCGCGCCTTGACATTGGTGTGATTTACGTGACAAACTGCGCACCGCTTGTACAACTATCGATTCTAATGGCGGTGAGCACCACAACAAATTTTAGAAGAACATCATTCAAACCAAGAAAAAATTAATTTTTAAACCAACGGATACATTTCATATTCATAATTTTAAAATGAAATATTATATACTCTTATATGCAGTACGTGTATATTCATTAGAGCAAGTATTAAGCAAATCTAATTCTATTACTTAGGTTAGAGACCCCATAAAGAATTAACGCTTAAGAGAGAAGTTTTGGAGCAGCCGGTTACACACTAGAGCGGTTATAGCTTAGTGGTATGGTAATACTGATATTTATTTTTTAAAAAAAAATTAACATTTGCAGCAAAATTTCGTTTATTCATTTTATTCTAAAACATTCAAAATATTCAGGATTTCAATTGAAATGTGAAATTAAAAAGAATTGATTTTTAAATTGCCGACCAAAAAATGAGATATATGTTCATTAATGTATTTTAATGTAAATAGGCATAATTACAAAGAAAATAAAAGTCAAAACTAATCAGAACATATTCTAGAATTTAATTAAATTGACACGTAAAAAGACCTCTCGCCTCATGCATCCACGACGCAAGTCGAACGCTCTTCAGATGTTATTCAGCCACGCGTCCTCCTTCATCAAAAATTCTTCTTCAATGTAGGGCACGTGCGCTGTCCCCCAACTAATTTTGATTTTAATTATGTTTTTAATATCAAATCCAAGTGACAAATAATACACTCTCATTATTGGCTTTGTAATTTATTTGGCTCTTGTAATTGAGAGGGGTATTGTGTAAGCCATTAAATATATTAAGAGGGATTCATAGTGCATTTCATGTGCCGTTACGGAGGTGAAGAGGTAAGGGTATTCAAAATACTTAAAATGAACATTACGAAAATTTATGAACACCCCTCGGTAAGTTAGAAAACTTTAGTTTTATTTATTGAGAAACTTCATATAGTTATTGTAGTTTGTTCTTATTTGGCCAACGTTTTACTATTTTAATAGTTTTATAAAAATTATGATTAATAATAAAGGACCTATTAAATATTAATTTTTATTTATAAGCTTCGTTCCTAAATTATTTATTAGTATACATACCTTTTGCGCCTCACATTCATACCGATCTATAAATGAGGTCTACCAAAGAAAGAGAATTTCATGACACGTAATAAATTGCCCTTGACTTTAAAAAATATGAAGGATTTTTTAAAAAACGTATCTAAATATTCATGTCAAAACCAACTCCCAGCACTCATCAGAACATATCGTTAAAATAACGCCTAAAACATATCGTTCTAGGTTCTGTAAAAAACGAAGAGGTCTCAAAGAAACGTTCCTTCACCTTAATCCTACTGGATAGAAATATCCTTATCATTATGAATTGTTTATGGTTCCGAGTACTTATGAATACTACCAATACCATCATATTTTTAACCCTTTGTGATGTGGATTTTTTACTCCTGCTTAAAAACCCTCTATTTTATACAATTTAAACTTCTGTAACACGCGCTTGCGTTGACTGAAAGGTTTATTTGCATATATTTTATTTCAAGGATTTGGTCTCGCAGCCAACTACTCGAATTATTATTAATAGTTGTTTTATACCGATGATTGTTTCTTATGCGTTGTTAGTGAAAATATTCATTTGTTTTGCCGAGGTCTACAAGCTGTGTACTAATTGAAGATGTGGGTCTACAGAGTAGGAACGTGTGCAGAGTGTCAGAGAAAAAGACGTCTTGTTAGTTTGTGGTGTTTAACTGTATCAGTGTTTAGTTATCACCAGTGATTCCTAAATCTTTGAAGTTGCTGTTCATCATGTAGCTTCTCAAAAAGTTAAACGCTATATTTTAATATTTTTGTGACTATCACAAAATGAGAAAAGTACCTGTCAAAGAATATTGAAATGATTAATTCAATTTTAAGAAATGGTTCCACGAAATCTCTCCAGATAATACCTGAAATATCTTTATGAAATTCTTTCAACATCAATTGCCATTGTTTTTATTTTTATTGATATTTGTGTTAGTACATTCGAATTACCTTAATGCACTTTAATCAAATTTTAAATACGTTTTCTTTAACCACTTTCCCTCTTAAGAAGGGAAGAAGAATGACAGGGAAGAGTGTGAAGTTTAACATTGCAAGAGTTCTCGCACAATTTTTTGGAGGTAGAAGAGGAAAAATTGTACTATCCCACCAAAACCAAAGGAAAACACTGATTTAAATTTACTAACCAATAAAAAATCGCTGGAAATAAAAGATATGAACAACAAAAATCAATTACGCCATTAGCGTACAAATACGCTCGTGAATAATTTAAAAAGAAAACAATTTTAAATTCTAGAATAAGCATATGCAATCGTCCCTCGACAACTGCCAACGATTTCACATCCAGACGTGAGTTTCTGAGTCTGTAACATCAATGCCCAAGCTTTAAACCCTATTGTAAAAACCATTACACTATTTGATCATAAACTTAAGTTTTTTGATCGTTCGTTATCGGTTCGTTAAGATATTGAATACGTTAAACCTCGTTGAGCATCACCCACCATGTACAGAAGTGAATCTAGGTCTCTGAATTGTTCTAAATGGTAACAAATGGTATTTGAATTATCCAAACGAGAAAAATATTAGTTTCAATTATTTTTGACTGGGCATTGCTTTTCTTGGGGTACGTAAGAACGACAAAATATTCCAAAAGGCAAAATTCCATGCAGACAATTTAGTTTGTACTTGGCCAATCATCTATTTCGCATGAAAAAAAACTTTATTTTGCATTTTCTCAAGATAAAAACCTTTTCTAAATGTTTTGTGACTATCAAAGAAGGCGAAAACCAGTCAAGAAAATGAATAATTTTTCAAATGTTGTTATTTAAGAAGTGTGAATCTTTTGCAAACATTTTCCATAATACTCAATAAACCTTTATTGTGAAGTTTTTTTCCAACATCATTGCATTGTTTTTATTTTTTTTTATATTCTGTAGTTCCAAAGTCACATTTATATATTTCCTTAACAATTAACACTCTTTCCATTAACCAAACTTTTCCTTCTTAATGGAACAAGATAAGAAGATAATTAGAAGAAAGTTGGGAGTTAACAGAATCTTCTACGGGTATAAAAAATATTTTGTACATGTGCTACTTATTTCGGAAGATTTACGTGTCAAAAATCAACAACTGAAATATTTCGTTTAAAAATTTTTGACTAAAATAAGTTACACATTTATGCACAGGAAATCACAACACACCACACCGCTGGTTGTTTTTATTTTCTTAAAATGGAATAGTGAGAAATCAAGTTACGAGTAATATTACTATTAACAATTACTGTCAGAATTCTTCATTAATGTACCAGGTACCAAATTATCGGTCTTTAGTTTCAGACACAATACAACCCACAATGTGCATGAATAAATAAGGAAAAAAGTGTGATACTTTTCTGCTTCATCCGGCAGTTTCATATACTTTTTTTTGAGCGATTTACACTCAAAGCGGATAGTTTCTCAATAATAAGGATGCGGAATGGAAAATAAATCAAGCACGTGGATTGCTTCTCTTCTAAACGATAGAATCGAAACTCATTATTTCAGTACTGATGGAAAATAACAGCCCGTGCATTTATGTCATAGTACTCACTGAACACCAAGAATTCTCTGAATACAGCACTGTGACCACTACTATGGAATATTTATGAAAATCATTATTTTATTTTAAAATTGAGGAAAACAAAAACTCTTTTTTTAAAATTCTGATTTATTAATTGTCATTTAAGTCTTGTCTGACAAACAAATACATTGAATATAATGAAATGTATTAAAAGAAAAAATAATATGTAATTTAATAGCACTAAATTGTATAATACTGATTAGAAATAGTTAAATATAGTCAAGAATAATTTAAAATGTTTGTTGTTCATTACAGAACCGTCAACAAAACGCTACACGGATATGAAAACCATATCGACTCACCAAAGCTAATAATTTGGACCGTGTTTTCGTTTGTTGAGCTCTCTTCCACAGACCTAAATGGCAAAAATTATATACCTTGAGAAATAGAATGACCACCGCAAATGCTGATCCTACATGAAAACAAACAAACAAAACAAATCATACCCAATTATACATTACAACTTCAGAAACAGTAACCAAAACCGCAAAAGCCAACACAAACAGCCAAAAATATGAAATAAACTCAGACCAACGCCTTCCATTCAAGTTGAGCTGCCCAGACATTTTTTGCGTCCCTGAATCATCATCTTGGCTTCGCAACCACCGCCCAGCAACAGCAAGACGCGACGCCTCGCCCGCGGCCAAGTTGCCCGCTCCGTAGGGCTCTGAAGACACCCCACCACCGCCACCACCTCCATTCACCAGCGCCACCGCAGGCCACCCCCAATTTCAGCACCCCGACCCACCGACCTCACCCACATCGCCTCCACCTCCCCCGATCCTCTTCCCACAAGCACCCCCCATCGCCTTCACCCCGAACATCGCACCTACGCCTGCCGTCTCCTCCACCACACCACCACCACGGTCACCCCTACGCTGCGCCCTCGCCGGCGCCGGTGGACGCCGCCGGTGCCCGCTGCCCCCGCGCCCAAAACGAGCAAAACGCCCGAGCGAAAATCGCGTTTTTTTGCTCTGGCGCGAGCTGTCAGCGCCGAGAACCTGTCCAGCGGATGCGCGCTCCCCAATCTCGGTCGCGGCCCTCGCACGTATAAAAGCAGCGCAGCGCGCCGGGCAGGGCATCCAGTGTTCTCTTGCAGCAGATCACCAAGTCACCTCTAACATGCTGAAGCTCGTGAGTATCTGCTTGAGGCTCCATATCCTTCGAGTCCGAGTTTTCCTCTTAGATACAGCCACTTTTTAACTTATATTTACATACCATAATTCTATTCATTTTGCCAACCAGTTTCTGCGAAAAAATTCTTAACTTTATGATGTGGACTTTGCTACATCCAAGTTTTCAAACCAAGTGAGAAAGTCATGATATATTTTCAGTCTTGCATTTTCGAAAAATTTGGAAAACGTTACGCTTAATAAAACGTATAGTATTCATTTTTGAATCTCAAAATATAAAATATTTTTTTTTACATCCATGTTAACGTTTCTTTATTTTGACTTACAGTGCTTTCGTCCTCGCCATCCTGGCTGCCGTCTCGGGCCCAGTACGTCGCCCCCTACTACGCAACGACTACCGCTCCGCCGCCGTCGCGCCTTACCCCTACAGCTACGCGGCACGCTTACGGCTGCGCCCTACGCTCCGCCTACTATGTGCATACGGCTTACTACAAATAACTCCTTAACCCCTGGACCCTGTGAGTACTCGCTCTCTTATGCTTGTGTTGGTCGGTTGAGGTGCTTGTGGTTGGGCCGAGGGTTCTAATGTTATTCTTTGTTTGCAGGACGCTTCTCCCCCGGCACACGACTTCGACACTGTCCCCACTCTCCGATGGGCATTCGTCGCTAACAGCGCGCACACACATTTCCTCGTCTTCTCTTCGTCCACCATTTCAAATAAATCATTTAAACAAAATCTCTCTGACTTGTTATTCGCGCGCGCCCGTCCAATTCTCCTCTCCCACACTCCTAACTTTCAGAAATCACTTTAGTCACTTTACAGTGCATTAATAGAAAGAATTAGGAAAATACATTCCGTAATGTAAAGTTAAAATGAAGATTAAGATAATTAATTGTTGTATTTATGTAATGGATTGAACGGAAATTATTCCCATTATGGAAGGAATGTTAGGACTATTATAATAAACAATAATAGGTCACTGAATACGAGTAATCCGAAACTTGAATTTTATAAAAAGAAATGCTTACAGAATAAACTATCCACTTTTTATATCCATAAATGTGTGGCGAATATTTT
>BOPP01000056.1:6050634-6088643 GCA_017312745.1 Gryllus bimaculatus
CGCGACCGAGACCTTGGGGAGCGCCCATCCCCCTGCGTGGACAGGTTCTCGGCGCTGACCACGCCTCGCGCCCAGAGCAACAAAACCGATTTTCGCATCGGCGTTTTGCTCGTTTTGGCGCGGCGGCAGCGGCACCGGCGGCGTCCACCGGCGCGGCGAGGGCCGCAGCGGTAGGGGTGACCGTGGTGGTGGTGGTGGTGGAGGAGACGGCAGCGTAGGCTGCGATGTTCGGGGTGAAGGCGATGGGGGTGCTTGTGGGAGAGGCATCGGGGGAGGTGGAGGCGATGTGGGTGACGGTGCGGTGGTCGGGGTGCTGAAATTGGGGGTGCCTGCGGTGGCGCTGGTGATGGAGGTGGTGGCGGTGGTGGCGGTGTCTTCAGAGCCCTACGGAGCGGCAACCTTGGCCGCGGGCGAGGCGTCGCGTCTTCTGTTGCTGGGCGTGGTTGCGAAGCACAGATGATGATCAGGGAGCGCAAAAAATGCTCTGGGCACCCAACTTGATGGAAGGCGTTGGTCTGAGGTTATTTCATATTTTGGCTCCGTTTGTGTTGAGCTTTTGCGGTTTTGGTTACTGTTTCTGAAGTTGTAACTGTATCATGGGTATATTTGTTTGTTTGTTTGTTTTCATGTAGGATCAGCATTGCGGTGGTCATTTCTATTTCTCAAGGTATATAACATTTATGCACATTTAGTCTGTGAAGACGAGCTCAACAACGAAAACACGGTCCAAATTATTAGCTTGTGAGTCGATATGGTTCATATCCGTTAGTTTTGTTGACGGTTCTGTAATGAACAACAAAACATTTTATTATTCCTTGATATATTTACAGCTATTTCTAATCAGTATTACAATTTAGTGCTATCTAAATACATATTATTTTTTCTTTTAATACCATTCATTATATTAATGTATTTGTTTGTAGACAAGACATACTAAATGACAATTATAAATCAGAATTTAAAAAAGAGTTTTGTTTTCTCAAATTTTAAAATAAAATCAATGATTTTCTTAAATATTCATAGTAGGGTGGTCACAGTGCTGTATTCAGAGAATTCTTGTGTTCAGTGAGTACTACACATAAATGCACGGGATGTATTTTCCACACGTACTGAAATTAATGAGTTCGATTCTATCGTTTAGAAAGAGAAGAATCCACGTGCTTGATTTATTTTTCCATTCGCATCCTTATTATTGGAGAAACTATCCGCTTTGAGTGTATTCGCTCAAAAAAAAGTATATGAAATGCGGATGAGCAGAAAGTATCACACTTTTCTTATTTATTCCATGCAAATTGTGGTTGTATTGTGTCTGAAACTAAAAGACCTAATTTGTACCTGGTTTAATGAAGAATTCTGACAGTATTGTTAATAGTAATATTACTAGTACACTTGATTTTCTCACTATTCCATTTAAGAAAATACAAAACAAACCAGCGCGTGTGTGTGTTGTGATTTCCGTGCATAATAATGTGTAACTTATTTTAGTCAAAAATTTAACCGAAAATATTTCAGTTGTTGATTTTTGACACGTAAATCTTCCGAAATAAGTAAGCAACATGTACAAATATTTTTTATACCCGTACGAGAACTCTATGTTAATTCCCATCCTTTCTCTATTCATCTTCTTATCCTTTCCATTAAGAAGAAAAGTTGTTAATGAAACGTGTTTAATTGTTAAGAAATATATAAATGTGACTTTGAACTCACAGAATATAAAACAAAAATAAAAACAATGCAATGAATGTTGGAAACAAACTTTCAATAAAGGTTTATTGAGTATTATAGAGAAATGTTATGCGAACAATTCACACTTCCTTAAAAACAACATTTGAAAAATTATTCAATTTTCCTTGACTGCTTTTCGCCTTCTTTGATAGTCACAAAAACATTAGAAAAGGTTTTTACTCTTGAGAAAGCAAAATAAAGTTTTTCATGCGAAAATAGATGATTGGCCAAGTACAAACCTAATCTTTGCAATGGAATTTGCTTTGGAATATTTTTTCCGTTCTTACGTACCCCAAGAAAAGCAATGCCCAGTCAAAAAATAATGAAACTAATATTTTTCTCGTTTGATCAATAAATACCATTTGTTACCATTAGAAACAATTCAGAAGACCTAGACTTCACTTCTGTACATGGTGTGATGCTCAAACGAGGTTTACGTATTCAATATCTTAACGAACCGATAACGAACGATCAAAAACTTAAGTTTAATATCAAATAGTGTATGGTTTACAATAAGGGTTTACAGCTGGGCATTGATGTACAGACTCACAGAAACCGCGTCTGGATTGTGATCGTTGGCAGTTGTCGAGGGACTTGCACTATGCTTTCTAGAATTTAAAATTTGTTTTCTTTTTTAAATTATTTCACGACGTATTGTACGCTATGGCGTATTGATTTTTGTTGTTCATTTATTTCAAGCGATTTTATTGTAGTAAATTTAAATACAGTGTTCTTTGTTTTGTGCGATAGTACAATTTTTCCTCTTCTACCTCCAAAAAATTGTGCGAGAACTCTTGCATGTTAAACTTCACACTCTTCCCTGTCATTCTTCTTCCATTCTAAGAGGGAAAGTGGTTAAAGAAACGTATTTAAAATTTTGATTAAAGTGCATTAAGGTAACTTCGAATGTACTAACACAATATCAAATAAAAATAAAAACAATGCAATTGATGTTGAAAAGAAATTTTCAATAAAGATATTTTCAGTATTATCGAGAGATTTCGTGGAACAATTTCTTAAAATTGAATTAATAATTCAATATTCTTTGACAGGTAGCTTTTCTCATTTTGTGATAGTCACAAAAATATTAAAATAGCGTTTTACTTTTGAGAAAGCTACATGATTGAACACGCTAACTTCAAAGATTTACGGAATCACTGGTGATAACTAAAACACTGATACAGTTAAAACACAAACCAAACCTAACAAGACGTCTTTTCTCTTGACACTCTGCACACGTTCCTACTCTTGTAGACCCACATCTCTCCACAATTAGTCACACAGCACTTGTAGACCTCGGCAAAACAAATGAATATTTTCACTACACGCATAAGAAACAATCATCGGTATAAAGCAACTATTAATAATAATTCGAGTAGTTGCTGCGAGACCAAATCTTGAAATAAAAATAATGCAAATAAACCTCTTCAGTCAACGCAAGCGACGTGTATACAGTAAGTTTAAATTGTATAAAATAGAGGAGTCTTCTAAGCAGGACGTCACAAAAATACCCACCATCACAAAGGGTTAAAATATAGATGGTATTGGTAGTATTCATAAGTACTGAACCATAAAAAATTCAATAGAATGACTAAGGATATCTTATCCAGTAGATTAAGGTGTAAGGAACGTTTCTTTGAGACCTCTTCGTTTTTAAGACCCTAGAACGATATGTTTAGGAGTTATTTAACGATATGTCTGACTGAGTGCTGGGAGTTGGTTTTGACATGAATATTTAGATACGTTTTTAAACAAATCCTTCATATTTTTAAAGTCAAAGGGCAATTTATTACGTGTCCATGAAATTCTCTTTCTTTGGAGACCTCATTTATAAAGATCGGTTGCATGTGAGAGCCGCAAAAGGTATGTATACTAATGAAATAATTTAGGAGACGAAGCTTATAAATAAAATTAATATTAATGGTAATTTATTATTAATCATATTTTTATAAAAATCTATTAAAATAGCTAAAACGTGGCCAATAAGAACAAAACTACAATAACTATATGAAGTTTCTCAATCATAAAATAAAGTTTTCTAACCTTACCGAGGGGTGTTCATAAATTTCGTAATGTCAATTTTAAGTATTTTGAATACCCCTTACCCTCTCACCCCTCCGTAACGCACATGAAATGCACTATGAAACCTCCCTCTAAATAATTATTTAATGCTTACGACAATATCCCCTCTCCCAATTAACAAGAGCCAAAAATAAATTACAAAGCAATAATGACGAGTGGTATTATTGTCACTTGGATTTGATATTAAAAACATAATTAAAATCAAAATTAGTTGGCGACGCGCACTGCACCTACATTGAAGACAATTTTTGAGTGAAGGAAGGACGCGTGGCCTCGAAAACATCTGACAACAAGCCGTTCACTTGCCGTCGTGGATGCATGAGCGAGAGTCTTTTACGTCAATTTAATTAAATTCTAGAATATGCTCTGATTAGTTTTGACTATTTTCTTTGTAATCTATCATATTACCATTAAAATACCATTAATGAAAATATATCTCAATTTTTTGTAGCAATTTAAAAATCAATTCTTTTTAATTTACATTTCAATTGAAATCCTGAATATTTGAATGTTTTAGAATAAAACTGAATAAACGAAATTATTGCTGCAAATGTTAATTTTTTTAAAAAATAAATATCAGTATTACCTAACACTAAGCTATAACCCTCCTACCCTGTGTACCGCTGCCTCCAAAAGCCTTCCCTCTCTTAAGCGTTACATTCTTTATGGGCGATCTCTAACCTAAGTAATAGAATTAGATTTGCTTAATTAACTTGCTCTAATGAATATACAAGTACCGCATCTAGTATATAATATTCTCATTTTAAATTATGAATATGAAATGTATCCAGTTGTTTAAAATTAATTTTTCTTGGTTTGAATGATGTTCTTATAAAATTTCTTGTGGTGCTCACAGCCATTAGATCGATAGTTGCTACAAGCGGTGCGCAGTTGTCACCGTAAATAAACAAACATGTCAAGGCGCGAAAAGACACTCATAATAGAAGAGATGGAATTCTCAGCATCGAAGTACACTCAACAATTAATTCAGTTGTCAATTGATGATAATGCCGAACATGAAATAGCACAAACGGACCTAATTTATTACGCTACTACGTGCGGTAACACGTCTGAAAACTCGCAAAAATCGCTTTAGGTCGCTGGTTTGTTATAAAGTCTCTCTTGCAATGTAGTGCAAAATCACAATTTAGTTAGATAATGTATGGTTATTAATTATTGAAAATAAATTTGAGAAATCACCTAACGAAATATTTCGCAACCCCTCCATTTCTACTGAAATGTGGACAATAAGAGCAATTGCATTCTATTTCTATCAATGGTTCTAGACAACCTGTAGGCTTCGAAGAAATTATTGCGTTATCAATCCCATAAAAAATATTACCGTATCTTTCATCATCTAACAAAAATTAAGAATTAACTAAGATTATAGAAATGAACAAGAACCTAGTACCATTACAATATGTTAAAATATTCCTTCCTATAGCCCCGACTCTCATCTGATGTTTGCGTTTCATTTCATTTATTTGTTCAAATATATTCAGGTTTCTGTTCGCGTGTGTTCGTTTAGACTTGTTTGCGTGATCTCAAAATAAATAGTGTTGTTAATAAAATCATAAGACCATTATTCATTATCGCAACAGAATTTATTAGCGTTTATGGACAGTAAGGTAAGGTAGCCAAATTTTTAGGCACTTTTTCGCACAAAAAATAATAAGAATTTAGCCATCAATCTTCTCACAACGGTACATTAAGGTTAATAAATAACCCCTTCAATGCTTTTTTGTTTTAATTATGCACATATTTTACTGACCCGGTTTCCGAAATTCAGTTTGTTGTAGTTGTTGCAGCTAGAGAACGTGGCGTTGTGATGAACGTATAATAGGCAAACCCGCTAGTGCGTACAATTGTGTTTGTGTGCGCGTGTAAAGTGAATGATCTGATCATTGTTCCTTCGATAATATTGTGCAATCATCGTGAAATTTAAACTCCATAACAATATATTACTTGGAAAACCATAGAGATTAATAAGAGGAAATAAGAGGAGGATACAGAATCCAAACAAAATTCAGAGTTTAAAGTCGCTGAATTTACTCTGTATATTCCTGCAAACAATGGTTCAAATCGACGTCACCACTGTCGAATATCCGTCACCTTAGGGACTGCCCCCTAGGGCCTCTCTGTCAACGAGGCGGAAGTAGCAAAAGATATTGTTGCCCCCGATTCATTGCAGCCGGTCAGTTGGGGGAGGGGGTGTTTGTGGGGGTCGTGGGTCATATTCTTTCCATCGCTGAGACCTAAGGTCCATTCCCCGCCAATTCATGTTGAATTTGTGGAGTAAAAAGTAAGTTTTCCTTAGGTTTTATCGAGATTCTTCTGTTACCCCTCCCTCTGATTCCATTGCTTCACCATCATTTACATTATCATTGTCGCTATCAACTAATCGTTAGATCACTCATGAACCATAATGGTTTCAGTAGATGAAAGACTCCTACTCTCCCTGATCCACTGTGCAAGTACAGAGATGGACCCTTGTTTTGCAACTGGTCATGAACGTACATTCACTCCATGCTCCACGTTTTGTTGAGCTCTCCTTTTGAAAGTAGAGGAAGGAGTAGTGGGTTGCTATTTTGTTACCAAATAAAAATTAAAGTACAAGAATTTTTTTATATACGCGAACACGTTTTCTGTAATTCTGGGGCGAATATTTCTAGATTTTATATGTTTCTTTCTTGCTTTGCTGGAACTTTTATCCATCGTTCAATCATGTGTTGAAAGAAGAAGGGGGAAGGGATTTTGGAGCTCAAGGAAGTGTGCACAGAGATTTGTCGTGAGTTGAGGGGAAGAGGGAGGACCCCACCGACGGTGCAGGGAGGAAGTCAAAAGAGTATTCTTAGAGATGTTTAATCTACTCATCCGCGTAGTGAGAGTGGGTGGTATCGCGACAGGAGCTTCCGGCATCAATGTAGCACGTAAAGAGAGGAGCGAGGTGTGAAATTCTCGTTATTTAATAGCCTCGGAACGCTGACGACGGCAAGTGACAACTGGGTCACTTGCCGTCGAGGGCCGGAATGCCATATCGCGACAGTATACTTCTCCATCCGTCACATACGTTTTTTATTGTTTTTTGAGAAAAATAAAGGAAGAAAGAAAAAAGGAAAGAAAAAAGGAGGAAAGGAAGAAGGAAAGAAAGAAAAAAGGAAGGAAGGAAAAAGAAAGAAAAAGGAAGGTACGAAAGAAAAAAGGAAGGAAGGAAAAAGAAAGAAAAAGCAAAGAAAGAAAGAAAACGGAAGGAAAGGAGGAGTGAAATAAAATTACTAATGGATTGCAGGTTCTCTGTGAGCGGCCTCAGCCACTTCCCGCCAGCGGAACGCGTTGTCCTGGTCGCCGGGCCGGCTCGGCGGGCAGCCTTGCGTAACAGGTCGGCTTTTTGGCTGCTCGGCAGGCGCAAGTTTACTTTCTCTGGTCGCCAAGCGGGCCGATCCGGTCGTTGTTTTGGTGGGTGGGTGAGGTCAGTAGCGTTTCAATGCACACGCGTACACCCGCCAAAACTCGCGTGGTAATTCAGCGGAAATTCAACTTTACTCGAGCGATAAAATACGAGTGGAATTGTCTGTGTCAATTCATGCTTTGCATTGCTTAATATGCATTTCTTATCACCAAATACGTAGCTGTACTCTGAGATTAAGGTAAATTCTCCTCAAGGCAATTTTTTTCGTATGATTCTGTGCTCTAAGTTGTTTGAGGTAAATAATGAGTAGTAGATGGAGCGGCACCTCTGCTAAACACTAATAGTAAAAACATATTAAAGATTACAAAATCACATTATAATCAGGATTCATATGTATCTTAAGTTAATATTTTTGAATTTTCTACAATCCTACCCAATCAGTCTCAAGTTATAAATATTCAGTAAATTACGTTATAAATAGTCAGTACACATTTTCTGAATAGAGTATATGATATGATTTATTTTTTCATTTGTAGATAAGAGGGGTTTGGGATTTGTATATCTTCGATTGAAGAATAACTGTGGTGTTATAATTAAGCGAGCAATTCACGAAAAAGGCAACGCTTTAGAAGCCAAGGTATTTCTTTCCTTCCATTTAACGAGTAGAATGAGTGACATTTATGGAGAAGGTAGGACATTTATTGTATCCTTAAAAGCGAGATATATTTTACTTTTTGAGTGTTTTGCTGACTTTAATGTGTCCCTGTGAAAGTTGTTGAAATGAATAAAGTTATGTATTTATTTACATAGTAGGTGCTATTTATACTTACACATATTATTTATAAATTTCAAAACACAACTCTAGAAATTATGAGTAGTAATTTTTGATTTACTAAATTTAATTTTCATTTTCTTTATTTCCTGTATCTTCTAACTCGGTATTAATATTTCAGTATAGATCTTGCAGTAAGAGATAAGTGTGTGATTACTCTGTGATAGAGAAAAGAATTCATCTAAAAATTCGATTCATCTCTAAAACCCAAACAATTTTGATCATGTAGTTGTAGCCACAATCTCCTATTTCAACTAGATATTCCGTGAGTCTGGTGTATCATTTGTATTTGTACGTTACTCTCAATTGCTACTCTCAGTTCAACACGCAATATTATTTTATTATCTGATAAATGTGTTGAATACGTAAATTCGTATGTATAAAAGCATTAACATGTTTTATGCATTCATAACAACGAAAGTGATTACTTATCAAAGATTTGGAATTTTTTATTCGTGAAACAGTACCCAACCCACATTCTATATTTTTGAAAAGATCTACCAACCCCTTCGTGGATATCGATTACCTGTCCTTTCGGGAACACTATTCTACTTAGTATTTATCTCATCTTTCCGTTAAAAAAGATTTCTACGCCATAATTTTTTATAGAATCATGTAGGAATATAAATATCTTTAGTGGACAATGACAAAAACGTTTTATATTTGGCACTTCTCCAGACTGCCAACTGACGCAATGAATTGAAGGGTTTAAGGCAGAAACAAGCTAAGTTACACCAGCGACAGAGAGCCTTCCGCTATTCGTAAATGTTAATATCTCCATTTTGTGAAAGTCTGGATTACCTTGTTATGACTTGTTCGTGTTTTTGAAGAGCTTGAGACAGTAGCTAGATGAGTTATACTTCAACTAAAATTGAGTATATTTAATATTAAATAACGTTAAGCTTGCTATGACTGGTGTGGCTTATTTTTTCACTATTCTACATCCTTCTTTTTAATAAAGTATTTTGCTGATTTTTTACTCATAGTAGTCTAGTAAATAAAGTATTATTAGAAGCTATACGTACAATACATGCTCAGGATGCGAATGCTACTAGTATTAGCAGCTGCAGGCGCTAGTATTCACGAAAAAATTCAATAATTCTGATATATATTCTCAGGTAGGTTCTAGATACAACAGAAGAATATTAATAGTATCTGAGACGAATCTACCATTGCTCAAGCCTTCTGAATATCAATAAAAGCTTATAATACTGATCATTCCGTTAATATGACCTATTTTTTTTATTTTTCTTTAATTCTCCAAATGTCAAAATAAATTTGTAATCGGAACAGTATAGTTTCATTACATCATTCTTTGAATATATAAAACAATACGGCCAAATATCAATCCTTAAATATTATAATCTGATAAACCGTGTACAATAGAGTCAATATTAATTACCACTTCACATTTCAGATGAATTGATATTCTTCTGGGCAAATTGGTTGTACAGAATTTCAGCAAGAGAGTTGCAAGTAAACATCTCTGAAGAATTCTAAAATACATTCCTTTCCATTTTTAATGTATTATATATCATTTGGATTGTATAATTGTAAAGAACCTGTAACAAGTATTGTACTTCCAGTTTCACTGATCCTCGAGCAAATGCTGAGATGGCTCGTTGTTTTGCTTCTGGGCATAAATGTAACTTCAAATTAACATCTCCCCATAGCACGTCATACACAGTTATGAACTGTTTTTGACGTAAATAAATAAATAAATAAATAAATAAATAAATATATTCCATTTCTATGAATTAATTTGTGGATTGTGGTATGCACTCATCACTAATCTCATTAATTCGGAATATCTTAAATAGTTCGTAATGTCAGTTGCGCATTATATTATTACTCCCTTTCCTCTTCGATTATCCTTTAGATATCTAGTTTTAGATGTGGGTAAAATTATGATATTTCAATTTTTGAAATTCAATGAATTCCTCAATATTTAAAAGAAATTAGGACAGCGTTCTTAATTCTTCATGTGTTGCTGCGAACTCATTATCTACATCTCCAGAAATATACAATTTTTTTAATAAGCCTAAAAAAGTAAGTAACTTCTTTTAGTATTTCCGTATGAAAGAAAACATCCATTCTACGAGTAGATATATTTTTCTGCAATAAGTTTCAGCATTCTGATCATTTACTGATGTGACAAACAGGAAAACTGACTACGTAAAAGACAAAATAATTTAATGCCTGGAAGCAAAATAGATTTTATTCAATATTTCCTTGAAATATTAACATAAAATGTATTCCACTCTTGTGCTGAGTGACCAATGTAAAGAAAGAATTCATTGAAAACTCAGCCAGAACCAGCTATCTTAGCAGGAAAAAAATATCAAGTTTCCCCGTCAGTGTAATTAATCTTCATATTAACGTTCACCTTTTTTTCTTCCCATGGTCAAATAGATTTACACCGTGAGTTCTGAGAAAGCAAACAAACACTACAATTACTAAAACCATTGAAACGTTTCGGTGAAATTTAATATGCAAAAATATATGAAAAATAGAGCTATCCATTTCCCGAAAATTACAAAACTGCCGGGAAAGCTCTGTAAACAGTTCCAGCAGTCCTCCTGTTAAAGAAATTCTGAACTTTAATCAGACATCAAAAGAAGATATTTCAAACATTGGGAAAGGCTGGACTAGTAAAAATTATGTTCTTAATAGTCACTTAATATTATTTTTTATGTTTCTCGTAATTGACAATTACATATTGTAGAAAATAAAAGAAACATTTTGAATCCATTTTCTCAGAGAAACTTCGTGTCTCTCATGAAAACATTTCAGGTGGCAGTGATGCAAGAACAATATCCATATTTTTCGCCTTGTTGGTGATTTAATGGTTTTATTTGAGTTTATTAATGGAATCGTTAAATACTTATACTAAATACGACACGCGCATGGAATTATCAACAAATCCCCATGCACATGTATTACTGATGAAAAGGGAGTACAGATGGGTTTATATTTAAATAAGTTTCAGGGAACATTATGTGCCGAGAATGAAAGCTAACCGACCGCATTCACGAGAGAGTAGACTGTCTCCTGGACAGCGTCGTGGATCGCGAAGCGTCGGGGACCTTGGAAACGGTCGCAGGGCGGAGAAACAAAACAAAATCGCCGCAGCCCTCGACGACGCAGTTGCCGTCGCCGCCGCCACCGACGCCGACGCAGCATTCGCCTCCACCTCCACCAACGCAGTCGTATCATTGCCTCCACCTCCCTCTCCGTCACCTCCAGCGACTCCAACACCGCCT
Source organism: Gryllus bimaculatus (assembly GCA_017312745.1). Classification (NCBI taxonomy): domain Eukaryota; kingdom Metazoa; phylum Arthropoda; class Insecta; order Orthoptera; family Gryllidae; genus Gryllus; species Gryllus bimaculatus. The sequence continues at coordinate 6,061,946 of BOPP01000056.1, forward strand.
CCTCCGTCTCCGTCACGGCCTCCTACTTCTCAACCGACACCGCCTCCCGAGGCTGCAATGGCTCTGAGACAGCATTGCATTTGCCTCCGAAGCAGCGCTCATCGGCAAGTACTGGGGTTAGACTTGCGACAGAAAGGGATTTTTGATTCCAGTTAAGTAGAAATTAACCATTATCTGGAGGAGAACACTAGCGGCCAGCTGCTGGGATCGGTAGTTTTCCGTGGTTTTCTCCTACTAATAACAAGCGAATGTCGGAGCAGGACTTAACAAACGGACCAACTTATCTTTTTCAATATTTTCTCTACCTCTCTCTTTACACGTTTACATGTACGAGTACTACACCACCACACATTATAGAGCCCAGTCGAGATCTTGGACCGCTGGGGGGAGATAGCCCGGCAGGAGGGAGAAAACCCCGATAGCCGACGTGTCGATCGGTGTCGAGTCTCACGTTCCAACGGGGCAGGAACACCGCCATTTCCACGGAAATATCGTGAATCATATCTGGGACTCTTGATCATAGAATTTGACACTCCCGGAATTACTAAATAATCAATTAACCAACCAATCCACTGCTTCTCCCACCGCCGAGGCAACCACCTCCTCCGCCATCGCCTCTACTCGTTCGTCTCCACCACCATCTCCGTCTCCGCCTCCGCCATCGCCAACTACGCCTATCGGCCGAGAGGCTGCCCGCGGATATCAGTGGGCGGCTGGGGCGGTGGCGGCGGCGGTGGCGGCGGCGGTGGCGGCGGCGAAACAACGCATGTGCGTGCCAGAGGCCACGCCCGAACCGGGCCGGGCCGGGCGGGCCGGCGGCCGGCCGGCCTTCGACGCCACGCCGGTGCCCGACCCCCTCCCCACGCCCCCCTCGCCGCGCGCGTCCTTTGTCTGCCGGCACCCACCCACCCACCGCTTTGCCCTCCTGCTCGCCGCCGCCTCGGCTCCTTCCAGAAGCGTCGCCACATAAATTTACGCGATCGCGGCCCGTGGGAGTCAAGAGACTTCCGTTGCGATCGCCATATGGCGTACCGAGCAACGAAAGGAGCTTGTTTTTTAAGAAAATTGCTCTAAAAAGATCCGCTAAAATGTCAATGTCAGAGTGAGTGCTCAGGCAGAACATGACTGCTTTACATTTGTGCGTCATAAATAAATGTCCGGATCTGTCCAAAACATTTCGTTTAGCGTCGTAAACAAAACGGCTGGAAAGGCTTTTAAGAGACAAGACGTATTTTGGCACTCGTGCCCTTGTCTTGGCGGAACTGACTCCAAACGAAACAGGTAATAGCGTCATGTGAGAAAATATTGCCGCTTATTGTTGAAATGAATTATAACTACCACTTATGATGCAACCTGTTCCCGGGCCGTTCCGCAACTTTTCCTCTAAATGGCATCAGTCTAATCGGAAGCAAACTGATTTAATTTACATACTTGAAATCTTTAAAAATTAAGTATTATGACTGTTCTGTTATATTTGTGGTATAATTATTGCATTTCAAAATAAAATTACTTGGAAGTCAGCAATATTGTCGGTTACTTTTTCTTATTTGTTTACTCGTATAAGTTGAAATACAAAATAAAAATACATGTCGAGGCAATTTTTATTTTACTGTTTGAAGAATATTACAATATTATTTCCAGCATTAGACCCTTAAACAGTACATAGCCAAGCGAGGAGGTTACTTATATCCCTCCTTTCTCACTTGTATAGGACTGAAATTGTTTAAACGAAACAAACTGTATTGAACATACAGTATGCAGGAGAGAAGAGAGTATGGATGGAAAATGAATTTTCGGATAAAAAAATAATAATAGTTCTTTCTTTTTGGAATTCCGAAACAAAAATATTACTAGTTGCCTAGATAATAACAATAATAACGATTGCAGAAACAGCATGAAACATAGCATTCAACTCATTGCTGTAAAATAAGCCTGAAAAATATTTTTTCATTATTTCTTGGTCTATTTCGCCGAGTATCGTGGGGAAATACATTGGAGAATATTTAGAACAGGGTGAAAAAATACCGAAACATTTTCAAGAAAAATGAGAATTCGTCTATAGTGGGGGACTAGTAGAAGAGGTTGTAGAGCGAAAACTAATAGACAAGAGAAACCTGAGAGAAAAGAACAAAAGGACTCATAATCAAGCTCGGAATGTATAGGCGTACTAAAAATGTGCTATTTTAGTACACTTTTTAGTACGTTGTTAAGTGTGCTATTTTAGCACCGTTCAAGAAAAATGACATTCTCGAAGACATCACAATTAACGTCTTCTTTGGGCAAGAACGCGTAATAGAAACTTTGCAATTGCAAAGAATCCAACATTATCATAGCATTCAACATCCGGAAACCAAACTATTAATTTCAAAGTTAAGTGACCGCGACATCAACCACTTCAATCGGGGATTGTTATTTTTGGTATCAATCCTGGCTTTGATTTAGTGTTATTGTCATACAGACAGACGGACGGACGGTTTTGCCGTAATCAATTTTTTCAGTATCATTAACCCACAAAATGTGGATTATGACTATACATCTTATTAGGTGAAGAAATTTACTACATACAGGAACAAGAATGTTGTACACTTTTTCGCTATTAAGGACCTAGAATACGATGCTTTCTGCCGGAAAATGACTGTTTTTGCCGTAGGATTTCGGAGCGTTCTCTATTCTACGTCAGTGGTATAGTTTACGTCAGACGTACACAGAGCAGCTTTGTAAGATTTTCAATGGTCATGTAAAATAAAATAAAAATTAATTGAATGCCATCCAAAATTAGTATTTTGAACAACTCTAGCGAATCTCTCATCAAACACTTCAAGCACAATATGCCATGCCCAATTCCTAATTTCTTTTAAGACCATGCCTTGACATTTCTATTGCATTTATTTCGATCATTTTTATTAAAGCTTTTAATTTTATTCTACTTGGAAATTGTTGGTCTTCCAGAGGTACTAACATGTACCCCACGTTTAAATCTGGCCATTTCTAACTTGTTGCGAAATGGATTCTTCCCAATAAACAAAGTTTAGGCTAGGTATTTGCTAATATTTTCTTATTTGTTTTGTATTTCAATCACGATTAATTTTCTAGATATTTTAAATTTATTAAGTTACGAATGTTTTAAAAAATGAATAGGGCGATATAATACTTTGGAGGTTTTGGAGATTTTCCAAAGGTAAATAGTTCGGCACATTGAGTAAGTATTACAAAAGGTTTCGAAGAATGATTGGTAAAATCTTGCAATAAGGCTGAATAAATATTTTTCAATAACTTTCAGCAAAATTCTTCCTTACAAAAACGTATCCGAAAAGTTCCTTGCGTTAAATAGGTATCCAGTTCTCACACTTCCACATTAACCTTTCCCATAAAAAACCAATTCTAAGTAAAATATGTTTATACAGTGCTAATAAGGAAATAAAAAATGCAAATAAATTAAATTGCTTTCATTTACGTGTCATCGATATTCACAAACTCTTTTTATTGAAAAAACGCCAATTTTTTAATAAAAGGACTCTTATTGTTAGTTTTCAATTTGAAATTCGATTTTTGGAATGAAAAACACAAACAATGAATATTATGTACAAATTACGAAAACGAATTTTTGCGCAAAAAAACTTTCTCTGCATGACAAAACTAATATTTGTTTCTAAAATAATATTAATTTCTAAAATAATAATCGTAATAATTATAAATTTGTTAGGTTTCAATATGTCTCAGTGTAAGATTCATTAAGACATTAACAGATAAATGGTTGTGATAATGTTGTCAGAAGAACAGGTACAAGTTTTAAAAACCATTTTTTTCGCAATAAGGAAATCGCAAAAATGTGTTTTCATCAAAATCGCGAAATCTCTGTTTGCAACACTAAACTACGTATTTGAGAGAGTAACTAGTGGAGTTACAACTTAAAACCAACTTTCTCATATCATTTGAAATAGTTACGAAATATTATATTGCAAAATTATACTCCAGCTTGTATATATTTCTAACATTCCGATCATATCTTGCAAAATTATTTTCACTGATCTCCTTAAATGAGAGTAGGTGGTGTTTATTTCCTAACCTCTTTAGAAACACACAATAAAGACAATTTACTAATTTACACTTGTAAGTATACGAACAATTATTTATTATTGCTAAAACTGGGTATATATGAATTACGTTCGACATAATTTGTTGTCTTTTAATCCTTAAATAGCTCCTACACTCATAAAACATAATCTTTAAAATTCAGAAACTGTCCATAAAATGTTGTAGAATACAATATAGAGAAGAAAACGCAACTAATGCAACGGTAGAGATTTATCGTATTTTGTACTGCTTCGATATTTTGAATGTCGAGTTTTGTCAAAAAGCACAAGTTTTTTAATTCTTAGTATCATCATAGCAATGGGACATATTGGACAAAATAGTTTAAAATTGTATGAAAGCTCGAATGGAACTTATCTGTTATTGTTTAATTGAAGATGCTGTGATCTTCAAATTGTTTTGTGCTACTGAGTAAAAATAACTTTGAAAAAATAATATTATATTTGTTTTCTTTAACTCCAATAATTTCTTAACGTGCTTTCAGAAAGAACAGAAAGTCATTTCAACACACACGCTTGTAATTGGATGAATTATTTAATGATTTTCAACGTTCATCTTTTCATTGCTTGAAATTAGTAACTTAACATTAATCAATTAAGAAGTAACTGGAAAATTAGGAAAGTCAATACATTGTACTAATTTATAGATGTGGGTATTCAATAAATTTTAAAAGTAGTAATGTGTCTTCAAACGATATTTTATATTACTTTAATTGCTTAACATACAATAAAATATCTCCAATTTGTTAATATAGCATAGTTAATGTTTTCAATGAATCAGCTTTTCGATAGAAAACTTTGAAAATATAACGTTTTGTTAGTTATTCCAAAATTAGAAATTAATATTTTAATATAAATGTGTATGAAGGAAATATTTTGGGCATAAAACTTCCCAAAATTTTTAAGAAACTTCAGGTAAAATATAAAATGATACACTGTGTGTAATTCTTTTACCTCTAGAATGAATATGATTATAAATTATTATTTTTTATTCCACTTTTAATTACTACTAATTATAATACCTTTCTTTTAGGCTAAAACGAAAAATGTACGACAAAATCTAAAACTTCAAGAAAACGGAATGAACTATAATATCCGCATGAAAAACAAAAATGGAAGTATATTTACAACATTAAATGACAATTTCAGAAGTGTGATATAAAATGAAGACAATACAAAATGTATGTAAGTTATTTTGCATGCCATAAAAGTATTGAATTGAATTGATGCCTTATTTTAAGTGATGAGTATTTTTTCTAAAAATGCCGTTTGAGCACAACGAAGCAATCTTTGTAGTTAATATAATAACTATATATTTTTTAAATGTTACATAATCAGAATTTTTTGTAAACTTATATAACAAACCTTGAAGAGCACTCCAAGGTGACTTTAGAATATGTCAGCGACCTCCCCAAGGTTTCTGTGAAGTCACGTGACTTTTAAAAATGCCAATATTACTATTAAAATTATACTTTGATAGAAAACCACTAGTAAAATGATTAACCCAACATTTTTAAAACAAAATTTCCCAATTTATAATAGTATTTTACGGTTTCAAAAAATAATATTTTGAATTTTTAGTTACGTAACATTATATAACATACTAGTCAAAACAATACATTAAAAATAATTCAACAATTTACTTTTTACATGTAATTGTAAAAACTGTTGTTACAATATTTAGATTTATGTTTTCTGTGTTAAATTACATTTGTGGGTTTTCTAATTACGTTATTTATAGTACACCCAGTTTGTAATCTGGCAGGCTCCCTCGATTGCGCCGCCATTTTGAAATCCGCCGCCATTGGAATAATTTTTCTTGAAACTTATATATATAGTTTTAAATACTTATTCAACGAATAACATAGTAAGTTAAAAGTGTTTCTTACTATTTAAATGCATAATTAATATAATTACTGGCTTTGTCAAGTGCAGTGGCGGTTCAGTGTTTAGTGTAGTGGACAGAATAAAAAAAATTATTTTGTTTATGAAGTTCAAACGGCAGTTTAGAAGAAAAAATGTACTCATGTTGTGCGTATTATGTGGTAATTTATTCGTAAAATAATTAGTTTTATGACTGAAGAATATGAAGACAAAAATATTAAGGGCAATTAACAAAAAATGAAAAAATATAATTAACATATTTCTATCAGATTGTATTAAAAATCAAATTGGATTAAAGATAATATGTGGGTGAAGGATTTGTATCTGAATATTTGCGTAGTTTGTTTAATTTATGATGTTTTAACAAATGTTAATTACAATCGATTCCACATAATGGTATAATCGAAACCTGTGAGGGGGTTAAAAGAACACTAAATTTTCTGATAGCTGTTTAAAGATGTAGTTTTTAAGTAAAGAAATGGCTTTGACAGAATCTAACAACATTTTTAATGTATTTTGGGCATAATTTCCAATACCTCCATGGAAATCCATGAACTTGGAACAAACGTGTGTACAAATTTGGGAAAATTAATAAAGTGCTCTATCCATCCGTGCAGTGTTGTAAGTATCGTTTCAATGTAGCAGCGTGTATATCCAAAATAGTCAAAAAAATTCAAGTGGTCTTAGAAATGAACATCTCCCAGAAATACTATTTAACTATTCCTTATATTTTGAATTTTGTAGATATGTATGAATACTAGTATTAGGTAATATCATAAAAGTCATTAATAATTTTGACAGTGTTCGTTATTTTTTTAATCAGATCTTTTATTCATTATACGAATAGAAGCATAGTTGTTGGTGTAATTCAAGAGGATACATTTGTTGAAATAAGAACATTTGGATCAATCCAAGCGCTCAGAAGTGTTTCTCGAAATTTCGCTTAATGTCAATAAACAATTTGAATTAAGTACACATTTCCCATTGTAAATGTTACATTAGAATTTTTATATTTTGTAAAAAGACGTAAAAAACTCTGCAAGAAGTTAAAAAAGTACACTGATGTACAGTTTTATTACACAAAACATTTCTCACGACCACACACACTCACATATACATACACACAGATATATACAGAAATATATTAGTATTTAGAGTAGTATACATCAATTTGTCGGTAACAATTTGCAGCTAAAAATGTTGATTCGGTTGATAATATGAAAAAACAATTCTAGGAATAGAGTTAGGTATAGAGTTTACCTCTGTGTATTTGACAGAAATTGTATTGATTAAAATTAAGTGAAAAATATTACTTTGCATTTAAATGTCAATATAAATTTCAAGAAGAGTTCAAAATGGAAAAAAAGTAGAATGAAGGAATTTTAAAAAAATCAAGAAAAGAATGTAAGAAGAAGTAAAGAATGTCACAAGTTATTTTGTGAAATCAGTATTACTAAATGATCAAAAGTCATATTTGTTAGTGCTTTATTAAGATTAACATTAAAATAAATTCTTACTACCCTTGCATTAAAATTGATCTCCGAGGTTTAATGTTACATTTTAATTGTTTTAATAATAATAATAATAATAATAATAATAATAATAATAATAATAATAATAATAATAATAATAATATGCTGTCATTAATGTTTTCTGCAATAGTTAAAGCCAGGCAACTATTTTTTTTAATATTTACCACGAATATATGTTATAAATATTGAAATGTCGGCATATAACGAAAACGCAAGATCTGTTAAATTTACGTTTGATTGAGTGATAAAGAAAAGCAGAACGGTGCCAAACTGTTGGAGATTGTTATAGTTCCTTGTTATTAAAGAAAGTATGTATCTTTTCCGTTTCTTCTATTATTTTCGTGGGCCCACATGACTTGCGTGTGGAGACTGGGGGTTGCCCCCAGCGCGCTCTGGTGGTGGAAAATATCGTGAGCGCGCAACGGTGGCGTTCGAAGGGAGGGGTTGCGCCGACCAGCGTCGGTGGCGGGGGCCCCGGTAGGTCTTGGTCACAGCCTATGACGTAAGCAGCATTAAATCTGCCATTGGTCAAGTTCGCGCTAGAACTCTATTTTGCTTCACCGGTTTATTTCACCTTCTACGGATGCGGGCGAGCACTGAAAGTGCTTTGAAATTACGAACATCTCGCATACTTACAATGTATTCATAAATAGGACACCTTCGTTTTTGTGGAATTTCTCGACAACTCGCATATAAATAAAACTACTTACCATGTCCTCCCCTAAGATAAGTAATCCATTTTCATCCTGGGTGAGTTAGTATGAAGAACACGACTGAACTTTCGCACGTATCCTCAATGTAACATATTTTTTCACTACACATGCTTCTTTCACAAAGCACCACGTTGGATAACACTACCGTCGCAATAATAGTTTTGCGCGCACAATACACGGAAGGTCAATAAATATTTCACTTTGCCCTTTATCCCGTGTGAATCGTACGCACTCCGCCCTGTGACTGGAGTACGCGAGCTCTCGTAACCTTACCTTCGATAATAGTCTGATGCAACTCCACTTCAGAATCCGTCATTTCGGGCTGATGCAACCGCCCAGGTGTGTTACATACATTTCAGACTCTAAATGTGTGTATGAAACAAGGGATATTACTTAATATGAAACAAATGGAAGTGTAATAGGGAGACACAATGTCTGGATCATATAAAACGATTTCAGATCGTAAGAATTGCTTTGTATTTCATGGCACGTCTTGCGCCGTGCGGTACTTGAAGTAGGCAAACCTTGCCTTACAAGTGTTGAACGTGTTGCTTCCCTTGCCCCTGTAAAGTTCTTCACACTGCTGCTCTCTAGTAGTAAACAAGAAAATGTTTGGGATAAACGAAGTCTTAATAGTGCACTGTGTTAAATAAATTATAAATACGCTGTCACATATATATTAAACGAAAACTATATTTTTGTACTTTTATTTAATATTTCCGTACCTCTCATATATATTGCATACTTAGTCGGCTGCAATAATGATTAAACAATGTTATTAAAATAAGCAATGAATAACTTGGAAAATGCAAAGGGAAGAATTCAAAGTAGATAAGTTCATGATTAATAAAGTATTGTACGGCTAACATAATGATCTCATCTTTTAATGATGAAAAATTACAAATAATTGTATCTTCAATGTTGGTGATCCTGGATTCTGACTTTCAACTGTTTTTCTCATGTCATGTATACAAGCATGGCTTCTATAGTGGGAAATTCTGACAGACGTGCTTTACTAAATGTTATATTAAAAGAATTGACGAGTGATGTCAAGAGCCCTGCGTATGACTATTTAAAGAATAGTCTCGTTTCCTCAAGACCTCACCTAGTAGGTGCTTTAGCATGTGCTGCAGAAACGAATAAAGAAGAAGTATTATCAAGCTCGTTCCCTCACGATGACTGTGAATTTCTATTAAACACAAGCAACGATGAATTTTATCAGTTATTCAAATTCAGGAAGCAGACAATGAAGGTAAATGATTTGAATTACACCAGTTAAATAGTGTGTTGTAAAATAATGTTGTTTAACAATTATTTATGTTGTAGGATTTAATTCAACTTATGGAGCATAGATTACTCAAGGGTGAAGATGAAGATGGAACTCCAGTAACAGTTACGAAAAAAGTTCTTATGACGTGTTGGTTGATGACCTCTGCAGAAGAATATTTTATGGCTTCAGAAGTATTCAACATTAGTGTCAGTTCAGTTGTGCACATTTTTCTTGAAGTTTGTGAAGAATTGACCAAGTTAACTACACAATTTGTAAATTGGCCCTCTGATGCAGAACAGACATCAATAATTGATGCATTTGAGATGACATATGGATTTCCTGGTGTTGTTGGAGTCATTGGCTCAACAGCATTTAATATCAGTCACCCAGTGATATTGAGTGATGACAATCACTATTATAATCCTGCTTCAGACCAACATTCAATAGTTATCCAAGCTGTTTGTGATCAACACATGGTTTTTCGTGATGTATGTGCAGGTGTACCAAGCAGAAGAACTTCAGCTGAAATACTGAGGGATAGTCCTCTGTATATGCGACTTGTTAACCGAAGTGCTCCATTAATGAAGCCTCAAACTTTCATTCTTGGAAGTAGTGATTATCCCCAGTTACCAAACTTACTAACTCCATATGCTCCAGAGGCTCGGGGTCGACCACTTGATAATACTGAATCTAGTTTCAATAAGCAACATGCTGCAGTAGAAAGTATAATTCACAAGTGTTTTGACATATTAAGAGTTCGATTTTCAAAACTTAAATATATTAATATCCCTGATAATTCAAAGGCAACACATGTTGTATTGGCTGCATGTGTTCTACATAATTTTGCTCTATTTAGAGGAGATATAATGATTTAATATGTATTAATACTGTACATAATTTTAAATTACTATAATTATTTTTATTACTTGGAAGAAGAAACTTTCTGAGTAAACACATTCTAAATGGAGCAGTGTTTCAAAGAAGTTAGAGATATAAATAATCAGCAAGAGGGGAAATCTTCAAAATTTTTATAATAATTGTGCTTTAAGTTTTATAGAGCTTTAGAAGGAAGATCAGTAGTTTGTTGTAAATGTGTGTTAAATGGCATTTATCTGGAGATAAACCAAGATTTTAACATAATATTTAAATATATAAATTACTACATCCAAGAATAAAATTTAATAGCATTTATTTGCATTTGAATGACGTACAAATGAATATTGTTAAGTAAATCATTGATACATTTTTGTAAGTGCATTTAGAACATTTATGTGTTTTTGACATGCAATATGAGCCATTTATTTCTTTGCAGAAATAAAGATCAAATCCGAAGGTTTCAGAAACATATTTTTTACCATTTTGTTTTCAGTAGATCATGTATAGGGCACCAAAAAAGTCTCGGTACTGGGTCAAGTCAGAGCCTTCTATTAAAAATGGCAATGATGTTGGTAGCAAACACATGGCTGGGAAACAAGTAAAGGGACAACACTTCCAGCATGTTATGATTGTAGTGACTGCAGTATTTACATTTTCTTTTGTTGCACACTGCTACCAACATAATTTTTGTTGCAAACACCAAGGGACCACTATGGAGAGACTTTTTCTGGCATGCTGTATATTTCATAATATATTAGCAATCTACCAAAAACTGAATTAATTTAATATTGAAAATTATTTTAAGAATTTAAATTTTGCGAGATGTACTGTTGGAAAAAATATAATATTAACTGTCTTATATGGAAACCGTATTTCAGCCCCTTATAAGAATTTAAGGAAAATTTAAAAATATTAGTACATAAACAATCGAGGCATCCAGGGAGAGGGGAAGCTAACCCACAAAATTCAGAATATTCATTTACGAATGTTCGATTATAAATACATTGAAGATGTCAATAAATCTATCTTTTGAATTTTGTGAGTTGGTTCCCTCTCTCACTGGATGCCTCAATTATCCTTGTTAAAGAAAAACATGTTGAAACTTGAGAACTAATAATTTTTGATAGAATAATACATGATGCTGAGAAAAATTTCCTACAAGAATCTTTTTGTATTTTTGTTGCTGATATTTCTTACTTATAAAAATTGTTGGGTTTCATGTGATATCTGATTTGTATTGTATGATATACATTGTTTAAGGCATTTAACACCACCTGTTTATTGGTGGAAAATTCATTCCGTATGAATACATGTGTTTATTGAATATACTTGTGTGTAGTTCATAGCAGAAGTCAGCTTTATAACAGAGCGAAACAGAAACAATGAAAAATTTTGTTCCAGGAATTACTTTTTATTTTTTTAAACTGTTGTGCTTGTAAACAGTGAAATGTCAATTAAATATGACCGAGGTAGCATGTGTAGTAAGTTATTTCTTGCAACATTCCTAAATTGTGTATTAACAATTATGAGATGTGTGAGAAATTCCTTTTAAGAACATAAAAATAAATGTATATTAATATACATAAGATCAATAGATGATGTTCGTATGACTAATTTTATGTTAAATTAATTTCAGTTCTTATATGCCATTTTTAACCTCAGTTATTTCAATTAATGAGGGTTTGTGCTTTTAAAATAATTTAGATTTCAGCATTGATGGATGCTATATACATATTCACTCATCTTATGACAGCTTGTAGAATCTTATGAGGTACGTAGTGAAACCCCTTACAAATTATATCTTACTATGAAAACCGTTGTTAGTTAGTACTACAAATTAGTATTTTAATAGTTTATGAATAATCAGATATTCATTGCATATAAATCTAATTTTCAAAATATTTGTCAAAGAACTTATTACAGGATTTCAATGTTCACTCCTGGAGAATGTTTTTGTTGAAATGAAATGTCCTGTCAAAACACATTGTATCCTTCAGAAGTACTAAATTAATTCAGTTTGACAATGGGACTTAAACTGAAGAGGTCTTCAGTTTGACTAAAAAGAAAAAAAAAACGAACTTTGATGCTGTTTCATGGAAAAATTTTGAAGGGTTCTTTTCAAGGAAGACTAGAATTTCAAGCAACACATGAAATGCAAATGAAAATGCAAAATCAATCTTTGAAAAGTTAATAAAGAAAAAGGAATAAACAGTTTTCTTTTTCAAATCGGAAAAGCATTCTGATTGTGCTGTCAAGAATAAAACTTTGTAATGAAGATATTACCCTAAAATTTTGATCTCTTAAATATTTTCAGTACAATATCTGTTTCAATTCAAGTACTGGAAGATCATACTCATCCCCATGACTTGCACCGCAATCCCTCCAAAATACACTCCGAATTCACCTGTGTACCTTGTGATCACTCAATCAAAACTTCTCCCAAATTACAGGTATTGTAAATCAAAGGTTCAAATTAAGGGATTTGTATAATTCAGATTTAACTTTATTTTGTGTGTGCTTTTAAAACATGCTCATTGTGAATATTATGAGGAATTGGTATATATAAAACAATAATTGGTAGTGATTGAAAATAATTGTGGTTAGTTTCCCTTTTTTTTTAAAGGTCGCATCCACATCTAGGTCATTAGTGACCACTATTGCATTAACGGTATGGTAACAGTGAAGATGACATGATATGATGATGATGATAGAGGGTGAAAGGATGAATACAAATTCAACCATGCCCGAGGCAGGACTCAAACCCGCGACCCTTCGATCCGAGATCACTATGGCACTACTGCCTTAATGATCTCGGCCATCCGGATTGGCAGAGTTATTTTGATTATGTGTTTGTTATATTTTACAAAATACATGTATTTCTTCAAAAAGTTAACGTTACTTATATGATTCTAATGGAATCAAGTATAATAGTATAACATGATATTTGATTGTTTGTGCTTGATAAATTATTTAATTGATGTTTTATGATACCAATTGTCTATTTGAAAATGAAAATTTAATTTGTAGCTTTTGTACCAACTTAGGTGATTCAGGGCACCAATGGATGTCACTGCAGTGCTTCTGACTGGGAGGTCTTAGGATTCAAGTCCTAAGGGTAGCAGGATATTTGACACTTGCTATATAGTTAGGTCAAAATCAGCCCATCTGGAGGAGAATTCTAAAAGCCAGATGCACTGATTGGTAGTTTTTCTTGGATCAACTCCAGGCATAAGCCAGAGCAGTGCCCTAACACCCGGATCAAAGTCCAAACATGATCTTTTCTTCCTCTTCCTCATCCCTTACTTCCACACACTTACACAAACTACTCACGCTGGAAGACTAGTTAGGAGCTTTGAGCTTATCCCACCTGGGGTAGTGTCCCATTGGTGGGAGATACCAGGTAATCAAATATAAAGATCATGTAATAGCTGCTTGTCTATTATAATGTTCGAGTTAGTTTCAAAGAATTTACATTTTATTTCCTTTTCAATCTTTCATGAATAATTTTAGTCAAGCTCATGTTCTATGACTTCATTTGCTTCTGACTCAAAGTTCATAAATATAAAGGAAATAATGTATAAAAATCACAATTTGTTAGCTTGTTTAAGATAGAGAAATTCTTGCATTAATGCTCTTTATTATTGTATGGTATTGATTTAGGCTATTTCAAATAAGAACTAATTTGATCATACTGCCCTGCTCTCAAATTTTCAAAACTCTTAATTTTGGGCTGAAATAATATCTGGAATATCGTAATTAGATATATAAAGAATTTATTTTTTTATATTAAAAATTCACAATTGTTTATTTAATATATTAAAATTTGTTTTTTGAGATCAAGAATGAAGGAAAGTGAAGAGAAATTTATCTACAGGAAGAAAAATTGGAGTTTTTTAGGTAACATCCTTGGATTTTGTAACAAGTTCATTTAATATATGTAAATTATTTATGGCCTTTCCTACACTATTGCATGCATTAGGAACATAGATACCTAAAATGAAAGATTACAGGTGAACAGAAATGTCATAAATGAAATGTCTTCAATTAGTAAAAGGTTGCACTCTATTAAACTACATTAGGAATGACAAGGTAAGGCAAGAATTACAAAAAGATGGAAGAAATATCAAATGCATATTGTACCAGAAAGAATCCCCAAGAAGATCCTAAATTACAAACCTTTGGAATGAAGAAATGATCAACCAAAGACAAGACGATGAAGCCAGAACAGGCTATCATGCCTAATTCTGAAAACACAAAAAAGAAATTGATAATATTAACCAGATTTAGTTGCATGTAGATAAATATTTTCTTGTGAAGATGAATAATCATCTGTACAATAAAAACTAACGTAATTTAATTACATTAAATAACAATGTGAGCCGTTTTTATGTATTTTGTTACCTATTCTTGAGGGTTTTAAATTACATTTCTTAAAATTTTCTATGAACACACTGATGTAGGCATTTATTGTGTATTATAAAAAATAATTTTTTTATTTAAAATCTTGCAATGCCTATGCAAAAAGTGTTTGAAAGTTGATAATAAGGTCAGTAGTAAAATGGTATTTCAACTTGAATTTCTCTCTTCAAATTTGTATTTTTTCAAAAGCAAGTTTCTTTTCTTGTTCCAATTCTGTTTACTACAATTATGTTAATTATTTAGCAAAGGTGTCTACATGATTTTCTTGTAATAACACACTCAATGAATATTATGCTAACTTTAAGCATGACTGCTTGGAGGTAATTGGTGAGATTTGTTTTTGTAATTCACCTAGATTCTTAGTTCTCACAAAGGAGATGGTGAGTCTGAACAAAATGCTGATGAGTTACATTGTTTTACTGAAAGAGTGAGAGCAAAAGCCTATTCATATTCAGTGATTAAGTCTATTTAACTAACAAACATTTTGTCGTACAACTTTTTTCATACTTAAGTATACACTTGCAGGTGGTTATCAGCAGATACCATCTTTAGGATATGTTCTCAAATTCTGAAGCTAGGATAAAACAAAACTGTAAGAAAATGTCAATTGAAACCTTTTGCCCATGAACAAAGTTTCTCTCTGTGTACAAATTGATGATAATACCTAATAGGGATAAATGTTTGTCAGTATCAGAATTATGAAGAAATGCTTCTCTTTCAGTAATTATGTTCTGAATGTCTGTGAGAGATTGTGATGGAAGTTAATGAGGACAAGATATAATAATAGCAAAAAAAGTTTTGTTTCGGAAAAAATTGCAGGTCAAAATTTTAATAAATAATAGATTCCCATTCGGTCTGTAGTTAAAAATATTATTTAAACTTGTTTGTCGTAATAAAATAAATAATTGTGAGGAATTTGTGTAAATATTCATCACTATTACTATAAATTATTGAATTAAAATAATTTAATGTTGTTATTGGGAAGAATACAGATCATATTAATAAAATATAAGAAAATTTTCTAACTACTACACCACTGAAGTACTTACTATACCAGGGTTTGCAGCCTGTGAGCCACATGCAGTGGCACAATAAATTGCACCACATGTGGTGGTCTGCAAAAGTTTATTAGTCAAAACTGAAAGTCCCTTGCACCCATGTTGAGCGAGAACATTGTGCCCTGTTGGGGTCAACACACCCTTTATGTAAAAATAGGTTGTTTCGATTTCTTCTTGTGAATTTAGATATTGAAAATCATCATAGTATATTCCACATTATGCATTGTATGGACTGCTATCACGCATGATTCCTCCCTCCCTACCTTTCCATGCTCTGTTTCAGAGCAGCTTGGCAAATAGCCAAAATCAAAAGTACGGCAAAGTCAGGTGTGTGTCACTTGAATAATGAAAATATTGCCTCCAACCATATGAAGTGAAAGTTGTGGCCCTTGAGGCCTTGCAAGTTGGACACCCCTTTACAATACTGTAGTTAATAAGTACTTAAGTGAGTTGTAGAGCAAAGAATTCGTTAAAAAGTGACACAGGTTCCGTTGTCATTGAATTCTATGAAGTTTTGAAAATCCAAAAGTTAAAAATAATGCAAGAAAGTACAAGAAGTTGTAGCATTACTAGTTCTTGTTGTGCAACATTAGTTGCGTATGCAGCTTCATTTGTGAGTCTAGGGCATCTAGAAATGCACTTGTTGCAAGTAGCATGGCAAAGTGAAAGTTGCAAACACAAGCCATGCAATACGTGTGTAATGCACAGAGTTCAATTTTGAAAAATGATCATCTTAGGAACTGTGTGATTTTGTTTTCCAAGGATTTTAATGAAGTGCTTCAACAGCATTGATGATATTTTTGTTTCTAGAATGACGATTGTTCACATAAGTGCATTGGAGCAACAAAAAGAAGGGTTTTTTTTGGCAATGGAGAGTAAACAGCACTGACTCTTCTATTTATTATTCTTTGTTTAAAAAACTAAATGCTCGGATCATTTTTTTCAAAATTATAGAGCTTAGCTTATCTTCCCAATTTTAATATAATATTTTAATTCATGACTCATTCATTTAATTGATAATACAAAAAAAATTAAGAATGATGTACAGTTGGTTAATTATGGATAAATTACTATAAAAACAATTAGCAAATAAAAAGACACATAACTGTTAAATTTTAATAATATTGACAGTACAGGCGATTGTCAAGCATAGTTTTGTACTTTGAAGTGTTTGCAGCTATGAATAAACATTTTATCTGATTAGATCCCTAAATTAATTTATGAATAAAAGGAATGAACCAAATTATTTAAAGACGTGTTTCTATTGAAAGATGGAATCAAATATGTAATTATGAAAATATTATACAAGTGAGCCTATTAGGGTAATATCATTTTAAGTTTCGGAAATCTCTTCCTAAAAATAATAAAACTAAAAATCAATATACCATGTTTTATAAAATTTAAATATTTCTTCATAATAACAATAGAAAAGTGTGTGAGCTTTAATTTTTCTTTTTTTTTTTGCTATTAAAGTAACTGCCAATTATAAATGAGGTAAAATAGAATTGGCAAGATTATTTACCATTTATTTATGAAAGTAAAATGTTAACAAATCATTGCAGACACATTTAAATAAAACAAGATCTGTGTTTTCCTTCTGTTTGTTATCTTTCTACTATATATATTTTTTGTATATCACCAAAATTACATATGCATAATAAGTATACCGAAATTCATAATACTTCAAAAGCATATATTGAAATATTTTGGGGAAATTATATAAATAATTAGAATATTTCATTTCCAGTCTTTTAATTTGATTTCTCCATTGTCACATTATATAAAAATAATCAGTACCATCAAAGCCACCAACAGAATTATTTTGAAAAGCAACTTTATGTAGGAAGTCAAATCTGAAGGTTATGAAACGTGCAACAAATGTAAAATTTCTATTCTTCCTCTAAAAAATCAAAATACATCATGGGTTCTGCAGACACAAATCACTTTTGACAAATTTGCACATGATTGCAAATTTTTAATAAATTTTGTGTTTTTTATTGTCAATTAATTAATTTCCTTGTCAAAGTAGTTTGAATGATTGAAGCACATTTATAAATTTTAATGCAATGATATGCAACCATTTGTAATTTTTAATGTGGAAATTTGAATTTTTTTATCATTATCTTTTATAATTGATTATTATTATTTATCATTTTCGTTTTAAAATATTGTTTATATGAGAATGTAAATAAGTTCAATTTTTAATTTCACTTATACATGTACGGAGTAATATACATAGTATAAGGGAAGTTTTTTATGCTGCGAAAAATCAATTTCGAGATTTCAATGAAAATACACGTTTTGGGATCCCCTGATACCGAAGAAGTTGTATTTTTCAAAATGTCTGCCTGTCTAGTCGTCTGGCGTATGTAAACAACACTAGCACCTCAACCATGCATAGGATTTATTGAAATTGAAGAAACCCCTGTCCGTTTGGCCTGAGTCGAAGCTCTGCAATTTTAAAAATCAGTTTTTTGGTTTAGGTACTTTACATTAAGCTCCAGGGACATTTTGAAAATTTTTCAAAAACCACTCCAAATTTTTGCTGTAAATTTCTTGTAAGAATAGAGTAAAAAATATACTTATAAAGGTGGCATAGGTCTAATTTTCATGGTTAACTGTGAAATTACTGAAATTGCCAAAGTTTGAATATTTTTTGGGATCTTCCTACAATTACAGTGTCAAAGATAGAGATTTATCCTTCAAATGAAATTTGTTCTCCATATTTAGTTCTTTAATTAAGGTCCTGTACATTTTTTTTTGAAAATTTTAGAAGTATGTGTACTTTTCAAAAGATTACAAATACAAGAATTTTTCTAAAACAGCTTCAAATTTTACCTTTAAACTTTGGTACACTGTGCTATAAATGCATTTGTTTTAAATGATGTCATATAATGCTTCTTGAGAACTCAATAGTTTTTTGTAAATTACTAGCTTAAATGTCACATTTTCAGAAGCACTCAAACACCATTTTCTCAAAAATGGCTCCAAAATTTTCCTTCAAACTTTTCAAAAGGATAGTGTTAAATGTTTTGTTTAATGTGAAGTTAAGTTCATATTTGGGTATTTTTTTGCTTCTCCAAAAATTACACAAATGTAATTTAATTGAAAAATTTTCAATGCCGTTAATATGCATTCTTGCAGCGATTTGTGTACACTAATGCATTTATGAGTTAGTTCATCAAATGACTTCTAATGAACTTTTTCAAAAGCTCAATAGTTTTCTGTTAAAGAGAGCTTCAAATTATGCATTTCCAGTTACGCTTAAACACTATCTTCTTAAAAATGGCATCAAATGTTTCAATGAAAATTGCCATTTTGGACAGGGGTTAATGTTTTTTAATATTCTCTAAATAATATTATGGGGTTACTATTAGGAAACTGAAAAAATTGAGAAAAAAAAATAACTTTGAGCATCAATAGATGGCAGTTGGCAAGAGTATGTGGCAAGACAGAATAGCTAGCCCACGCCAAAAGAAATACAAAACTAATATGGGAAAGTTTGTGCCAATCTGAAGCATCACTTGTTTAACTTAAATTTACTTACATTATTAAACTGCAAACTGCATGTGATGTTAGTGAAGAAAGCTATAATCCAGAGAAAGATAATTTCAAAAGCAACAGCAGAATGAAAATGTACTGCAATTTTGTTGTGAACCATGAAGGTTTTTTAAAATTATAATAAAATGGTATAGGATAAGATCATATTTCAAATTTATTCTCAAAATTAGGGAGAGAAGAAAGACAGTTCACTAAATACAAAACAACACTAAATAGAAAATATATCAGTTATTAAAAATATATTGAAGTTATTGAATGGTTTATTATAGTTGCTTTTTTTTATTAAATTTCACATAATAAATGGGTGTAGCTTTCAAAACGTATTCATTGTACATTTGTGAAGGTGCCCTTTGCAATTTATGCAAAGCATAAATGCATTGCAATTTATCAAATCATGCATTTGCAATTTATCAAATCTCCAAACAACAAAAAATTTAATTTTATATTTTGCTTTGAATAAATAGAGGATAACAAGCATGATAATGACACAATTCCAGCCCAAGAAGCTAAAATGCTTTTTCCTGACAATACTGTGTGGAATTGTCATAACCCAATGATCCAGAACTCTTTTATTTTATATGATTTAATTTCAACAAAAAACAGTAAAAAATGTATGTGACAATTGAACTTTAGCTTCAACAAAACAATTTTAGCTTCTGAGACAATGACCCCCATCTTGATCAGTTTTTTTGGCCAGTTTCCCTCATCCATTGAGCAAATGCTTAGATTGCATTTGGACATAAATGTAGATGCAATGAGCTAGCCTCTTGCAAGTTGTGGTAGGAGTAGAACTGGGAGTATGAGTTGCTATTTTGCTAGCAATTCTAAACCAGTGGTGCTGTAGAATGGCACAGACTTTCTAGAACTAATTAGATTCCTGAAGTATTTAGTTTGGGCAGTAGCCCAGCTATAGCTATAGCTTTTCAGTTTTTTATTTCTACTCTGTTCCTAGCTGCAATCTTGTCACCCAAAGGAGATTTAGTCACATTTTCTCAATTCCTCTGTCCCCTAATGGTAGAAATAGAGTGCAACTTCAAGAATATTGTAGTCCTAATTTTCGTTGAAAACTTTGTAGCCATCTTTGAGAAACTGGTGTTTGACAGTTTCCAAAAATGGACAATATTGATGTAATTTTCATAGAATTTTGAGTTATCAAGAAACTTCATTGGAAATCATTTGAAGCACTTCTACTCATGAATGCAAGAATGTATGCAAATCGTCGGTAATGTAAATATTAATGACACGAAATATTTAAAAAAATTACTTGTAATTTTTAAAAATACCAAAGAGAAAAGCAAAGTGACGTTTATGTCGTCTTTTACAGTGCAGTTACCATTTTTCATACTGAAAGTTTAAAGGAAAAATTTTCAGCCAGTTTGGATAAAATATTGTTTTTAACTCTTTAATATTGCCCAATTTTACTTTAAATTATGCAAAAACTTAAAATTGTAAAAATATGCCCAAGATCTAACAATGGAGAAAAAAATTCATTTGGATAAAAAATCTCTATATTGAATAAAGTTGTAGGAAGAGGCCGAAAAATTTCAAACCTTGCAAACGTTTTTTCAGCCAGTTATTTTTATTTTATTTTATTTTTTTTCGCAACGAGACTCGCACCTCCGAGTTAACTCACCTTGAGACTGACCTCTACGCTATGGAAACGCTGTCTCTTCGAACTCCGACCAACGTTAAAAAATTTAATCATCTCAACCAATATTTCCTGCGCTCTTTTTTAAATTCAGAGAGATCAACGACATTCTCCATTCTTTTAAGCGTCTCTTGTTCAATATATGAAAAAAAACTTAAACAAACATTTTCAGCGATCCTTGTGAATTCTTTTTAGAAATTGCATTATTTTCAGACACAAATTACGCGAAATCTACTCGTTTAAAAAAAATAAAAAGAACATAATTTTTTTATAGAGCTAATTTTTTTAAAACGGACATTGTTTAATGCAAAAAGTTTCTATCTTCAATTTTGTAGTTCTGAAATGTTACCTTTTTGCAATTTTCGAAAATACGGATATTGTAGTTTTGAATTTTTGCATTTTCAAAAATAAGAGTTCGCTAAAAGTGGCCCCATATTTTTTGCCGTCCGTTCATTGAATCAGTCAAATGAAAATTTAAAGAATAAATTTAGAACTGTTTTTGAGAAAAAATGTTTAAAAAAATTAAAATTGTCTATATTACTCTGAAATTGAGAGAAAGCTACTCATATTTTCGTAAAATTTTACTTGACCATTTTTCAAAATCTGTCTTCAAAGAATATATTTCGTCAACAAAAATGTTATCTTCAATATTGTAATTGCAAGAAGACGCCCAAAAATGTTTGCACTTTTGCAATTTTCAAAAATCATGGATTTTACTGAACATGAAAATCTCAAAAAATTAAAATGTTCGTTTGAAGCTTCCAAAGCCTCGAGTTCATACAGCTCGATCGGGTAATACCAATTTTGGAGAAAATCGGCTGAACTTTTAGTCGCTAGCGGTGATCACACGCTGATGGAAAGAGGGACCGAAGGGCACACAGATAGACGTTTTGCATTCAATCCATTTTTCGGTGTAAAGGACCCACAAAACAAGGATTCAGGTGTTAGAGGAAGTAATTTATTATATACTAGAACAGGATTTATGCACTTTTTCATTATCAGTGCCCGACAATAAGTGTTTACAAATTACTGGAAATGTGCATATTAAGGAGTGAGAGAATTTCCAAAAATTAAATTTGTGTAATTTTTGGAAAAAAATTTCTTCGAAATTCACTTTACCGCATATTAAAGAGTGCAAATAGAACTATCCGTTCGAAAACTTCCAAGAAGCAATTAGCGGCCCATTTTTTAGAAAAATTAGAAAATCTCCAGGAACTTTATGTAAAGTACCCCCAAAGTCTGAGGAAAGCTTTTCAAAATCGCAGCTTCTCTAGTGGAACCAGATCGACAGGGGAATATCCATTTTGAAAAACATCTTAAGTAGTTCGCTAGTTCTGTAGTTCTTCGCACAGTCAGACAGACTGAGACAGGGCCAGAGAAAAAGAGAGAAAGAGAGAGAAAGAGAGAGAGAGAGAGAGAGAGAGAGAGAGAGAGAGAGAGAGAGAGAGACGGAGAGGGAGAGAGACGGAGAGGGAGATGGAGAGAAAGGGAGGGGGAAGGAGAAAGATGAAAATGGACAGAACAACGTCTGCCGTGTTCCGCTAATTATTAAAAAATAATTTTATCAATTTTGCCAAATAAAGGAAGGTAACAAACGGAAACTGAAGGCTTTTGGGGTGGGGGCAGAGGGATCATGGCCCTCCTCTGGGTCCGTCCCTGAAAGAATGCTGTCTACCATATTTTGGAATGTCAGAGTTCAGGAAAAGACACGGGCGCCTCATTTTACCAACGATGTTGGCTGTGTAGCTTTGTAAACATGTGTTATCTG
The DNA here is from genome assembly GCA_017312745.1 of Gryllus bimaculatus. Classification (NCBI taxonomy): domain Eukaryota; kingdom Metazoa; phylum Arthropoda; class Insecta; order Orthoptera; family Gryllidae; genus Gryllus; species Gryllus bimaculatus. Next base: position 6,084,766 of record BOPP01000056.1, read on the forward strand.
TGAATACGGAGATATACAATTTGTGAAACGCATCCTCCTGGGTTACGGAAGCAAACTTTGAAACGTATAATGACCATTGTCACAGCGTGAGGAACATTAGACCGTAGGAAATATCCCTTCTTTGCCAAAGGCAAACAGTGTGGTATTTAGTGTTGTTGCAAACATTTTTAATCTAGTAATAATGCACTGTATTTCGTTTCACCCGATTTGCACTCTCATGCAATAATCAGAGCTCACGATTTTTATGCTCTCAGCGAGCGAGTCACTTTCAAAATGCTTATTTCTTCTCCTGAGAATGCTTCTTTTTTGAATCTTCTTTCGAACAGTACATTTAAAACCATTCGCCTCCTATACACACCCGGCCAAGTCTTAACTTGTCAACCGCAAGCAATGCCACCATCACGTGCATACACAATCTTCATGGTTCCAAACTGTCTTGACAAATAGATCTATCACATTGTGCTCTGACACAAGTCATAAGAATTCACAAATACAGTTCTTCTGGCATTGTGCAGATGCGTATAAATAAATATTATACTTTAGGCGACGTGGGAGGGGTGTCAAAGACGATAACGTTTTGCCAGTTGGGCTAAATATTAAGCTTTAATTATCTCTCTGTAGAAATAACTGTCATAAAACGCATCTAACGAATTTACACACTAAGTATATGGGATTCCGTGCCCCTAAGTGGTAGGCAACTCTTCCTGCTCTAGAGTGTGGCAGGAAAACGAACTCCGAAGAGAACAATCTGACCAAGCAATAAGAATTTTAATATTTTCGACTTAATTTTTCAGTTTTGAATAAAAAAATTTTCTGGAATGGATAGATTGAGATCTTATACATGCGTGGCAATGGCAACGAGCGGTCTGAAGCAAAGTTGAACAATTAAAGGGTATAATAAAACAGTAGTGTAATCACAACACTGTTGATAGTAATTGTCGCAACAATTACTTTAGCTCAGAGCCAATGTTGCAGCTGACTTTGAAGAGACTCTAAACTGGAGGTCCTTGGGTTCGAGTGCCTACGGTGGCCGATTTTCGGCACTAGCTAGATATCTATGTCGATTTCAGCCGCTGTCTGCAGGAGAATTCTAGTGGTCGGCTTCTCTGATCGTTGGTTTTCTCTGTTTTGTCGATCAACGCCAGGCGAATGCTGGAGTAGTATCCTAAGATACAGACTTTGGTCCGCGCACGATCTTTCTTTCTTCTTCCTTGTCCTATTCTTACCCCTCACATCGATCATTCCTCTTACATGCTTTTGTCTTGTACTCCCAGACATACATGTACAGTCTGTCCCCTCTTTCAGTCTCTTTTTTCCTTCTCTTTCGGATTCTCTTCATTCCCATTTGTTTCTCTTCTCTCTTTTCGCCTTCTCTTCGACTTCTCTGTACATTGATAATGTTCGGCCCTAATCTGCCATCCTGATTGAGGCTTTTCTGGGTTTACTCAATCGCCTAAGGCGTACGCCGGGATGGTCCCTTGTCTTGCACTTCCAGACATAAATGTACAGCTTGTCCCCCTCTCTGTTTCTTCTTTCTCTTTCGGATTTACTTCATTTTCATTTATGTTTCCCTTCTTTTCCACTTTTCTCTGTGCATTGATAATGTTCGGCCCTAAGCCGTCATCCTGATTGAGGATTTCTGGGTTTACTGAATTGCTTAAGACGCATGGCTCCTAGTTTTGTACTCCCAGACGAAAATGTAGAGCTTGTCTTCCCCTCTTAAAATGTTACTACTATGTATGTATGTAAATTCAGTGGTTAGGCGGAAGAGCAGGCCCTATGGCATGAGCCTCGCAATTAATTAAGGCATTATTATTATTATTATTATTATTATTATTATTATTATTATTATTATTATTATATTACAGCTCTGCACAATTACACATGTTTAGAGCTTGTCCAGATCGAGGAAGATATATGGATGGGAAATCCCTCACAAGCCATGTAGATCGGCGCCGCATCTCGCCATCCAGCGGGGAAGAATCGCCGCCAACTTCCTGGATAAAAACATTTACAACAGTAACAGGACTAATGACCATAGCGTTTGTGCCCAGAAACATCAATAAATCAACCATTGATAGTGGGTAATTCGTTCCCCGAGAGTTCGTGTTTCTGCTACTACTCAGCAGTGCACAAGGAGTTACTGGCCAAACGCGTCCAAAATGTTACATGTTATACGAGACTTCTCATCTCATGTAAATTGACAAAATATAACCATATTTTAGCCCTTACAAGCCCTAGAAATTTGTAACATTTATTATTAATCATCCTCTATACTTTTCGAAGAATTTCATCAAGTATACATTCGTCGTTATATATGTGAAGCCATTTTGCCATTGTAAATATACGATTCGCCACAATCTTTTCATGTTCAAAAAAATAAAATGTACAAAGAACTTGATATTCAATACAAGTGAATAAAGAAGGCTGTGAAGGATTTTAGAAGGGCAATTATTATTCAACAGCGAAATTTAGATCTTGAAACCGATAAAAGATGTCTTGCAAATGAGCAGCATGCGAAGACAGGAATCACCGTACCTAGTTTTCCCAGATTGTAGTCTAGCACATATCCTTGCAAATGACAGCATTTGACTGTCTCGCAATCCTTTGGGGGAACATGACGATTTCTTGCAAGTACGAGTTGAGGAATCCACGTAGATTGCCCGTCTGACCCGGTCGACAAATGCTTGTTTAACAGTTCCTCAAGAAATGGATTATGCCATCACCTTGGCAAATCACCAGTCTACCTGCACGTAAATACGCACTCACCACAACCATACTTGGAATCTGAAAAACGCATAAGCACCTGGCTTTGAAAATAATATCTTACAAAGGGGAAGAAATTTCATGTAAAAGACTACACACCACCGTGTTTTACCTATTTATTACCAATATATACTCAATAACTCTTTCACTGGTTTGGAGTGAGAAGCATAGATTCTCGTTGAAAGTGTTTGTGTAATTACTGGATTACATCATAAACTGTATATTACCGCAAATTTATGCGCATTTCCTTCTTTACCAAAACTTAGAACTACAGTATTCTCAGAGCTTCGATTCGTTATAAACGCCTTTGAGCATTAAAGCTGCGATTTTACCACATTTGTAACAAAACTTGATTTCAACGCGTTGCTTCAGTTTAACAGCGTATACACTTTAAAGCACTGACGCATATCACATATACAGGAGAGCGCTGTTTACAGTTTGAAAATAAATACAGAATTTGTAATAGTTGTGGAATATTAGTAATATGGGTAATAATAACAAGATCTTCCATCTACGTAGTTTAATAATCATTCGATACCATCGTTTGTTTCTCGTGAGAGAATTCAATTCTACAAATGTGTATCTAAGATTTTAAATTATTTCGCTAAAAAAAATTGCAAAATAATTAACTCAACTAACTTGAATATATATTTTTAAATCTTGCTAATACAGTTTTATATTTTAATACAACAAAACTTGTACAATACTTTTCATAACGATCCCATACATTTTTCGGGTAAACCCTAATTTGAATTGCTGGTAGTGTAAATAGGTATAGTACTATCTCCCTGCAACATACAACCGCTGTTACCACCGTAACATCTCTGACCGAGAGGTCCTAACTTTAGTATCCAGAGGGTGTCGAATTTTCGACTCTAATTAGATAGCTGGGTCGATTTCAGCCGCTTTCAAGAGAATAATTCCAGAGGTCGGCTGCTCTGATCGGTAGTTTTCCGTAATTTCTCCAATAAAAACCAAATGAATGCCACAGCAATATTCTTACTAACCGGGTGCAGACCGCGCGCGATCTTTCCTTCCTTGGTATTGTCCCCATTCTCCCCCCTGATCCAACCTTACATCGGTGAGGGGTTGGGCGGGGCGGGACGGAGCGG
>BOPP01000056.1:6098079-6126425 GCA_017312745.1 Gryllus bimaculatus
CCCGGCCCCTGCTCCCCCTCCCCCCACGCCTGCCTGCCGGGAGGCTTCCTGTCCGCCGCAGTCCGTGCACCTCTGGAGCTGAGCGGTAGGCATTTGTCTTCCCAATGGCAGAATGAACGCTTTCCTTATTCACCGAGATGGGCATTTACACAGAGATCCAGAATTCCGTAGTATTCTCTTCAAACGTGATTGTATAGAGGGTAGGGGTATCCAGAACGTTTTTCATGGGGGTGGGCTATCAATTGTGACATTTTAGTTTTAAAAATTTCGTTTTTTTCATTTCCTTGAAATAAAGAAGCCATGTGATGCGATCAATCTGTGGTAGCTATTTTGTAATAACTTAGTTAAATTACTAAATATGTTGGCTTTGTACAAACAAGTATTTAGCTCCCCCACTCTCCTCCTCATGGCCGTCCTGAATCTGCTGCAATAGAGCTACTATATTATTTTTTTTTAATTTATTTATTTATTTCATAGTTTATAAAAGGTGAACATTTTCCCAAAGACATGTTTTTAAGCAATACAGCCTAAGGCTCCACGTGACAATTATGTGTATCGCTACAGGATATCAGAATCGGCATATCCATTTTTATTTTGTAATTATCTCAGATGTAAACAATGAATTATTTATAAAATGATGTAATTGTGGAAAAATATAACTTCTTTAATGTAATAACAACAATAAATAATAATAATAATAATAATAATAATAATAATAATAATAATAATAATAATAATAGACTAGATGACGTTATTGCGTAACTTGCATGTGTCTGTGTGTCAGTGCGCAAATCAGTCACCTCTTCTAATGCACCATCCGGGGCAAGTGATGTGTTATTCACCAATCTCTGTCTACTGGAGAGGGTAATTTTTCTCCTGATTCTATTTAAACAATATAAGAGACATTTCTAACAAGAACCTATGCGAAAATTGTTTATTGTAGCGCATGCTTTTAAGTTCGTATTATTACATTTTTGTTCATTCGAGTTCAGGTTGCAGCTCTGAGAATAACCATTTACCATATAAAATGAATGAGATGATCGACTTAATTAAAACGGAATAGATTAATCGCACATTACCATGACAACCAGTGTATGATTTTTTCAATACAATGGTGTGATTAGTAGACGTTTTCACTATTCCTCTTTTCTAGTCAAGGCATAGTGAGCATTAGGAGTCAAATGGATTAATTATTTTGTTTGTTATTGCTTTGCGGAACTGATAATCTATCACAACGTGCATTAAGTGCTGACTAATTGTGAGAACAGCACTGCCCACCGACAAGACGACCCGTCTTACACATACAATACGCATTTACTCATAATACGACACTATTCACCTCATCGGGACGAGAGTGTTCTAATATGTACAGCTGGGAATGATACTGTCCAGTCAGCACAAATGAAAATGAATATGAAAATGATTTCGGCAAAGATGATAAAGTCTGTAACAGTAATTTTTTTATTTTTTTAAAGTACTACTAATTATTATTAAGACATATATTTGAACCACATGTTTTATTCATAACTTCTTAGAGCGCATTTCTTAGTCTTGTTGCACGTGTAAGTGCAGGTGAAACTAGATACACAGTTTGGGAAAATATTTTTTTAAACCTCATAACTCGATTTGGTATGTTTCACCAAGAACGCGTACGAGACACTACCTCTGGTAGAAGCTCGCCAGAGAGGCGAAGTACGTGCATTGCTAGAGTGGAGCATTTTAATAAAGCAACAGACGTTTATCTCGTGGAGAATCTCCGCACGAAAAAGGAAGCGCGTGGACACAACGGCTTGGCAGGCCTTGAAAAGCAGTTCGCGGCCGCTCGCCGGGGCGTCTGGCGCTGGGTGGCAAGGCGGCGCCAAGGCGTGCCTGCGGAAACTTAGCATGTTGCGCAGCCCCCCAGTCGACGGCCTGGACTTCGGAGAGACTTCGGCGCGGGCGAAGAATGGCCGTGAAACCAGGACCGGACTGGGGCTTCGTGTCGCGAGCATTGCAATTCACTTGTGAGGAGGGTTAGAATTACTACAAAACAGTCAACCTGTAAACGTATCTGACATTTCGACGACAAATGGATGAAGTCTCTATAGTATTATTACTAGAAATTTGAGCAAAATGCTTTCTTCTTCTTCTTCTTCTTCTTCTTCTTCTTATTATTATTATTATTATTATTATTATTATTATTATTATTATTATTATTACGATTATTATTATTAGTATTATTATTAAAATTTTGTGACTTGTAATATTGGGAATTATTAATTGTACTTCTGAAGTTGTTTTAGTAGTTTTTCATTTTGCCTTTTTTTGCTTCTGAGGCCTTCTTTTAATATTCTGCTTCAGTTTTGCCTTTTTTCTTCCTTTTTCGTTATTGTTTTACTTCACTTCTCCTTATACCAGTCTCGATCAAGCTGGAAACATCTGCAAGTCTGGACAATACGAAGGAACTGTCGTGTTTTGTCTTTCTCAGCAAGGGAGTCTCCAGGGCTAGGCAGAAAGAGATTGGAAGATGACAAGAGACAAGAGGTTTTATTTTTCGTTTTTTTAGCTCAAGAGGACTTACCTCCTTTTGACTAAGACCTCCGATCTCTTTTGAGGAAATAATTGTGATATTATTGAGGTTAATAAATAAGCGCTGCAAACGATCTCTGTGCTGGGGATTACCCTAGTGTGAAATACGAAAACTACAATATCGCTATTTCAATAATACCTTTCTAAAATTCAAATGGGAGTTCACAATAGCTTTTCGGAGAGGCAGCGTTGCGACTAAAATAAATTCGTCATTGAACAATCAAAATCACAAAGAAAAGATCGTTTCCTTCCTTGCTAGTGTAAATTTTAGAGTTAGAGAAAACATTTGAATCTTTCAATTATTAATTCACAATAATACCTTTCAAGTTGTTCATAGTTTACATGCCTTTTTGCATGCATATTTTCGTAAAAACAATTGCCGTTTTATATACCTAATTTAGGTAAAATAAGTACCTGAACTTCATTGGTCTACTCATTATATTCCAATTTTACCAACAAGCTATCTTGATTTCACAGCCTCCGCTCAGTCGAACATTCTTGGTACCTACACTTTCATTGGCGGAGGTTTTGAATTTGAATAGACATTTGAATCCCACCGATACTGCTGATGAGAGCAAGCTGAGCTCTCGTAGTAACTACGTGTTTGTGCGGTATCGTAAGCTAGTCCTCAAAGCAGGCCACATGACGTTTCACAATATGTTGCGGTAGAACTATTAGATATGCACGTATGCTGACGGAACCGTAGTAATAGTGTATAAGACATTCCTCGGTTAACATGCTTATGTTCTTATATTGGAGCCCCACAACTTGAACATATCGATATAAGAACAAGGAGAAGATTAACATCATAAAATTTATAGGGCCATGTCTCTTATTTTAAACACTTACTTAAGCAATCCAAGAAGGCCAACCTACCCGGCTTGCTTTTTCATTTCTTCACATCTTTCTTCTATAAATCACCTGCGGCATATGGTACATAAACTATCACAATATTCCCTTTGCTCGGCATGAGAGGCCCTGAATTGAATTGAATTGAATTGAAGCCTTATTTTACATGGCGAGACTCGGGCCACCGGGCCCACTCTTCCGTCTGTCCACCCAAATTTCGCTAGGAACTATTTCTTGGGCGAAACAGGCGATTTGAATTTAGTTCAGAGGCGTCATTTAGTCTTGAGGATCTTTTACATGCAAGCAAATCTACTAACATGGGACAGCCGGCTTTACTTCCCCTCCGAAGGAAGGCATACGAAGGATTTTTTCGACCTTAAAAATCCACGGCTTCGATCGGGTTTAAACATGCGAACATGGGTATAACAGTCCAATGCCGTTATACCATCGCCGCGCGCGAATTATTAGTCTTTATTAGGCCTTATTAGTCTTAAGCTACATCCGTAGAAATGAATGAGTCCAATTCACGGATTAACGAGTAATATCAGGCGACTTTTTTTTTACTCGTATTTCTAAAGTTATTTTATTTGTTCAACTGGTTAATCGATAAATATCTGTGGCTTACATCATCGAACTTTAAAACCGAATTTTAATTACATATAATACTCTTCTTATTAGTCAGGTTTGTTGTAAATTTTGCTTTTTCAATTATTTCTTTGCATTTAAATTTACCATTTACCTCGTGTTTCTACCCATGAAGATAATTTATAAAATTTTTAATCACGTAGGTATTAAAAGCATATTATTGAAATTCTATGTGTACTTGGAAATGCGAGAACATGTTGAGTTTGCATGACAGTTGCCTATGAATAACATTGTTTTACCGATAAATAAACCGTCTTGTTAAATGCCATAGCGAAAACTAGGTGGGCGAGGTTATACAAATTAATCCCTCCGATTCTGATGGGGATTATTTGTTAGAGGAGATCGAGGTCAATTATGAACATGCGTATTTTAAGAGGATTGAAGTACCATCCCCCTGTTGGTATTCAGAATAGATTGCCTACGTTTGATAGTTAGCTAACTCCTACGTAATCTTTGTAAATTGTGTTGTCGTATTATAAGCTACGAACGTGTATATGTGTAATTTTACTGTTTACGAAGATTCAAGAGCTCTGTGCAATTTGTGCAAAATGTGACCGTTATTTTACTCTCTTTTCCCTGTTGAATATTTTCTATGTGTCTATTTTCCTCCCTCCCTCTCTTTTTTTAACTATCCCCTTATTTCCCCCTTCCGTCCATTCTATTGTAATTTTTTATACTATATTTCCTCTCTATCCTTCTCTCTATATTTTTCTCTGTCTTTCCCTCTTTTCCATTTGCTAGATAATTAGGGCAAATCCAGCTGCTGACTAGTGTAGAAGTGTAGTGGCCGACATCTCAGTTCGGTAGTTTTCCGTAGTGTCAACGATCAATACCAGGTGAATGCCGGATCTCTCCTTACATACACTCGCACATAGACATTTGCCTCATATCTCGGGGTACCAGACATGGACTTAGAACGTATATCTGCGGTTCTTCCTCTGACCAGGAGGGGACCCCCCCCCCACAAGTGGGTGTGTAGGTCGTAGCTCTATTTCATTTCCACTGCCACCTCATGTGATGTAACACGTCTTACACCGAAAGATCTAATTACCAAAGAGTTCAGGGGTCGATACCCATTAAAATCAGCCAATATCTCCTCTTTCCCCTCCTATTTTGTATCTTATTCATTTCTTTCTCTGATTTTAGAAGTAGTGAACGCAACACTCGGTGTATGCAATTGGGTACTTCACGCTAAAGTATATTACAAATCACGTGTGCGATAGATGACAATGTATTTACGATTTTTTTGTGCTCTACTCTGATTCGAATCGGAGTCTGTGTGGTAGAGATAAATTCGTAGAACCATCTTCATTAAGTGCTTTTGTTCGTCGTTCAAGCATTTAATAAATATGTTTGGTTCAACATGAAGTGAATTATGTAATACACTTTTTCAAAGAATGGGTCTTGTATTGAAATACAATATTTTCACGTGTATTCGATTCATTACGCGCCATGGTAGGACGAAGATTGACAGTTATTCCTGAAACGTCGCTCTTCGCGAATTACTCAAATGGGAGTTCTGTCGAGCGCATGGCTTCATTAATCAGAATGACAAAAACAGCGAAATTTCAAAACCAGCAGCGATGACACGAAATCCAATCGTGGGATTGATGCGAAGAGATACACCACGGAGCCAATGTAGCGTTGCTATTTGCCACATGGCGTCGAGTTCAGTGCCAAACAGAGGCATTAGATATAGTGATGTTCTTTTTCCTGAACACAGCTCGTTGCGTGCCGAAAATGCACAGAACAATGAAGATAATTGACATTGTTTAGCTTGTTCCATTGTCATTGTAATTCTTCTCCTACATTGGTATTAATGCATTTCTTTCCTCTCCGGGACAGATATTTACTCATATCTTTTCTTGAAGTTAGCTGATATTTACATGTTAAAGCTTTCATTAGAAAACCAATAGAGGTTTATCAGTTTTATAGAACAATATAAATTTGCTTCATTTATCTAGATAAATAATTGTCATTTTATTACTATAATTATTAATTCTAAAAGATGAAATTATTGTACAAATCGCTGATTGATCAAAGTGTTTACATGCTGAAATCACGCGTTGAAGTGATTTCTTGCTTGCGCAAAGACCGATATCAATGTTTTATTCTTTGAGGAAACGTGATTACTACAATTCCTTGAGGATGGACGATCATCAGACTAATATTTCTGTAATTTCATTTCGGATAGTTACAAAAGAGAAAATATTCAAGACGCGTCAAGAGTATGTTGTTCTATTCTTGGCCGCTGAGAAAAAAAAAATCGGCCACTGGCTGAAATCGGTGTTAAAGTGCAACATTTACAGCCGTACCTCGATTCTACGGATTGAGCGGGTGACTTCCATTTTAAATAATCTGATGGAATTCATTGACTTCGTCTAATACAACTTATGGAAAAAAATAAACGAATTAAGATTTTCTACACCATTTTATCGTAATTAAACGTATTTTTGTGGCCGAATCCTATTTCTTGCTGAATAGTTAAAAACTTATAATAGTTGGCGCAAATATTAAGAAATATATTCATATTGCTTCACAACTAATAATAGTCACGAAACAGTTATGAAAAGTACAGAATTCATTAAGTACTACATAAATGAATATTAATGAAAAATGTGTTCTTCAAGCCTAATTCATGTATTAATAGACTAACTAGAACAAAATACTCAATCAAGTTTAAGCCAGTGTCTTTATAACATAAGATGCATTACATTATTAAACGTGTTGAAACAGTCGTTGTGTTTTCCTATTGTTTGCCACATACCTTCATTGTTTTGGTAGTTTAGATAATTGCAAGAAGCGATAGCCCTTGGGTTCGGGGTACGCCTTTCGGCGTCGATAAAATATTGAAGGGGATCGATATATTGGGGATCGATAGATGAATATGCATCGTTGACTCAGGTAAAATCAAGAACGTATTGATTTCAAAGAGATAAATGAAGTGGAGGTAATTGTTTTTAATGTAAAACTTCAAAATATCTAACTAGTTGTTAATATTATTTATAAAAATTGAAGATGATAGTGATTCAAACGCTTACATAGTGTAAATCTAATAAACGTTTTATTCAAAACATATTATCATAATCTTTGTCTACATTCTTTGTATTTTTTGTTCGCCTGTAATTATTGGGTATTTTGATAGTTATGCTGTATATTATACGCAAACTTTGATGCGCGTCGATGAAGCAAACCATTCTTCGAAAAGGAATTGGGGCAGGGATCGGTGTGGGATGCTCGATCTGGTCAATGAAGACGTGTGCGGCAGAAGAGCTGCCCAGCCTCTCACAGCGGGAGCCGTACTCGGCACAGTGTGTGCGATAGGAGATGGCAGAGGAGTCGGACGTAGTATTGCGATATCGAAAACAACACATCAAGATACCAAGCATCGATTTTCAAAATTAATACATCGATGTTAACAATACGTCGATGTTTCTAAACTACCTGTGTCCGAAATGCGAAGAATAACTTATACTGCGATATTCGCAGCTCTGCCCCTGGCAGGTATCAGCTGTTGACAGTTTCATCGAATCGGAAGCTTAAACGTCTCCATAGTGACGTCATTGTGGTGACGTTCAAGTTCCAGCTGATACGTGCTAGGGGCAGAGTTGCCAAATCGCAGTATAGTACTTGCAGGGCATAGGTGTCAACTGCGGCGAGATAGTCTGCTCGATCTAGGTAGTGTAAACAGCGTTCCTTTGGTTCGAACACATAAACTGACAGTTACCATCATTTATTATTTCATATTTTAACTTGTACAAAATACAAAAACATAAAATACGTAGTACAAAATTGTAGTTATGCGAATGGTTCATTCACTAACAAAACGAAAACGTAAAATCATCGAAACTAAAGATCAGCTTTAATATATCGATTTAAAAAAATCGATGTTTGTATAAAAACATCGGTATGTTAAAGCGACATCGCTGTCGCACGGCTAGTCGGAGGACGGCGCCTGGAAGCCCGGCTCCGATCGACCTGTAACCCAGGGGTTCCCAGCGGTGAATAACCAAATATAAGCCGGTGCCTCACCAGGATTATCGATTATGATACTTATTGATTACAAAAAAATGTTAATGAACTTAAGAAACTGTTTCCTGATTCAAACCAACAAAACGCATAATAACAACTTACTAATCCGACCCTCTCCTTTTTTATCCGTTCTTCTTCCATAGGCATGAGGATGTTTAGAAACTATGCATTCACAACTATATTCAATCACGCATGAACATACTCACCGCAAAAACGCACTGGAGAAATGGCATGGCCAACTGTGAAAAATCGCTCAACATTTTGTAACCATTGCATTTCAATGTAGATTAGAAACAAAACTATTCAAACGTGGGAGCATCTTCGATTACTGAAAATTCGAGATATTTGCAAGAATATTGGTGTAAGAAATTATCCTTAAGGCATTTATGCGCAATACTTTATCATGTTTATGGATACTGAATACTATAGATAAGACTTAAGGGGGTTAATGAAGCAAATAATTCGTTCGATGAAAAAAAAAAGAAAAAGAAAAAAAGTTGGGAGTCCCTGAATTCTCGGCTATCCGGGAAACGCCGCGTCGTTGGCTGGGGTGCCGACGTTTCGCCTGACATGTGGGCACTGCCCTGAGGAAGCCTGCGACATGTCAGGCGAAACGTCGGCACCCCAGCCAACGACGCGGCGTCTCCCGGATAGCCGAGAATTCATGGATTCGAGCCGCGGAAGCTTACGTATACAACTTGGGAGTCCAAGTTGCCCTGACCGGAATGTCTCGTGTCGCAGGTGGAGCCGTGCCGGCGCGTGGCGACGGCGACGGCGTCAGCGGCGTGGCTCATGTTGCTGCAGCCGACGACGACGACGACGACTTCGACGACGACGACGTGTCCCGACGCCGTGGTGGCGCCCGGCGGCAGCGGCGGCGGTGGGGGCGGCGGCGTGGGCGGCGCGGCCACGGTAGCAGCGGTGGCGGCGGCGGCGGTGGGGGCTGCGGCGGCGGCGCAGGTGCAGGATTTGCAGCGCGCGCTCAAGAAGGACTGGTCCGTCCACCAGGGCGCTGACGGTCGCCTCTACTATTGCAAGTGAGTGCCCGTTCGGTTTGCATTTTATTTGTGATTGCTTACAAGATCAGCCATTTTACAAATTGCTCTGCTGTGTGTACTCACAGCTCAATCATATGCACGTTTCATTACGTATCCCTTCCGATTGAACAGGTAATACGGTAATCAATAGGTTTCTGTTACTACTAATTATTTGATATTTTTTTAACGTTTGCTGATTAATTTGTCACAAAGCAGTTAAGAAAAACGAAACACACAAACAACATAGTATACAAAATAACGCAAAATATAATATTGCAGTTATATTATTGATTCGAATGTTTCTTGCCTCTCCATTGCACTGAAGTATATTTTTCTGACTCCGGGGTTTTCTTTGGGAGAAGAATATCTCTTCTTCTTAAGTTTAAACCAATCAGCGTGTCTAAATTTGATAAGTAGATATCCGATGTATGAAATCGGTCGATAAAATTATATCCATATTCATCATTTATTGATGTTATGTCATCAGCGATAAATTTGGAAGATCTACCTAAAAATCTTCAAAGACGTCTCAGAGCTGTGTGGATAGATACGTAGCTGTGTGGAAGATACGTAATTCATAAACATGAACTGAAAACACGTACTTCTGTTCTTAGCGAATGAAGAAATTCAACCGAAGAATCACCTGTCATGTTTCGCATACGTTTGGCACATTTATTGTACACGGAATAGACTAATTACGAAGATCGTAGATAGTTCAGCATTGCGTAATGGTGAATAAATGAAAAATGGATGATTTATATGTGGAGTGGCATTAAAATACGTATAAGTCCTTAAATGTATGCCTCCAAAATTCACCGCCAAATCAGTTTGTTTATCTCCAGTTCTTTTTAGTTCGAATTACAAGTCGTATTTTCAGACGAAAGGTTCTGTGAACTAATCATTACGTCATTCTATGTTGAGTTGGTCCTCTGAATCTGAAAATAAAGCAGAAATCACATGTTGCCGTACTTTTAAACTTTGTTATATTATCATTGTCGTTTTTGTGGCGTAAGATTGGAAATAAGGGAAGGAACTGGGAGTGAGTTCTTTTGTCGGCCATTAAGCAGATAATTAACAATCCCATTTACGTTTCTTAATCTTCTGAAACCATCTCCCTAGTACAGTTGGGAACTACCGAACATTCATCTTCACTCTAAGCGAAATTGCGAAAACTACTTACAAGTCTTCCTGGTTTCCAGACTGAAGCTCTGCAAGGAGATGAAGATCACATTTTCCTCTATGACGAAAGATGTTAAGATTTCTGTAAGGCATTGTATTCGCGAGTAGTAGTGGCTCTGGGTTCCGTTAGTTGAGTTTTCTCTGATTTCTCATTCGTATTGTGTTGACATATCCCGAGGTTATCTGATGGCGATTTTACGATACATTTCAACAAATGATTCAGCAAACGGTCCATGGCATGCAGACATGATTACAGCATAAATACTGGAGTTGGTCCTAACGTTTTTTCAAGGCCGAGGAACTTACGAGAGCACAGGCGCGGTATTGCCGGAATGTTGCCATAATTAAATAGATGTTTGAAATAGTTTGAGAATTTTATGGTAATTAAATAACGTCTAACATCCTTCGAAGTATCCTATGTTTTTGACATCGAACATGAATGAACTCTATAAGATACCCACGAAGTCTCTAGGGATAGACTGTCATTGCGTCACCGCATACACGTTATTTTTCTTAGACAGTCTTCTTGTTCTTCTTCCTTTTCTGCTTATTGTAGTGCCAACTCCAGGGGGTTTGGCGTTGTAGGTGTAGTGTGTAACGAAGCATATGTATTAATTTATTCAATGATGCAATTCTTAATTTTTATTAATATAACCGATTGCAATAACTATTATTATAAAAACAGTATAGTATAACTTCACTCGTTGCAGAAGGCAAATTCAAATTCTTCAGTGCTGAATGAGGCGGATATGGGATTATAACAAACATACGAGAACCACCAATGTTATGAGCTGGCAATAAATTTTGTAGCCGTCGGCGTATGCTACTATGGCTTCAACTATCGCGGCTACCCCAACGAATCGCATAATATTAATAGAAATAATTATTAGTAATCCACAAGTCTAGTATCTTGTGTACGTTGTTGATTGATTGATGAGTCCGGGCACGCCAACTGCTAAGATCATCAATCCCGTACGATTTTTTTATTACGGGAGGTGGAAGTTATCTTTCCCCGCAGAACGGCGAGATCCGACGACGACCTACCATCGGCTTGCCGGTACTTTCCCAAACCAGGTATCTCCCACTAGCGGGCACCGCCGCAGCGGGACCAGCCCTAAGCTCCTGACTGGTCTCTGGACAAATGTGGCAGTGTAGTGATGTGAATGTAAGTGTTTGTACACTGAATAAACATAAGATGTACGGACAAGACAAGGAAGGGGAAGGAAGCATCGCGGTACTGCTCCGGTATTTGTCGGATATTGATCGGAGAAACCACGGAAAAATACAGAATCCGGGCACTAGAATTCTCCTCCAGACAGGGAGTGACCTCGACCTAGCTACTACCGAAAATCCTCCCACACCGTCGGGATTGGAACACTAGGCCCTCCCGGTCAGAGGCAGTGACATGGGTTGACGCCCTGACCCACCTTCGCGGTCCGTGGGGCCCGTGTAACGCCGCGCTCCGGGGAGGCGTCGCGTCGCGTCGTGAGTGGGCGTGGCGAGGCCGCGCAAGCCCGCCCGTGTTGTCTCAGGGAGCGCTCCTCGTCGCCAAGTGCCAACCGGCCTTGGCGGCCCACGCCAAGCGACGCTTCACGCCGCCCAACGCAACGCGACGCGACGCAACGCAACACAGCGTACAACGGCGCACTGCAGCGCGGCGCGGCTCCGCAGGCCGCTACGCTCGAGTGCGCCGACCGCGCGGCGCCGCCGCCGCCTCCGTCGCAACGCCAGCCCACACGCTCTCGCGGCACCGCGGCGTGTGACGGACGCGCCTTCATCCGATGCGCCCTTGGTCGGGTTCGGGTTCATCGTGGCCAAGTTGATCGTAAGCCCGTTGATCGTTGCGCGTAGATAGTATTGTATTGATCGTATGGGTGATTATTGCTTGCGTTTTGGCCATACGCTCCTTGGTCGCACGCGCCTTGTTCGTTTGCAACTTGGTCGTGTGGGCCTTGGTCGTTTGCGCCTTGGTCGTATGCGCC
Organism: Gryllus bimaculatus; assembly: GCA_017312745.1. Taxonomy (NCBI): domain Eukaryota; kingdom Metazoa; phylum Arthropoda; class Insecta; order Orthoptera; family Gryllidae; genus Gryllus; species Gryllus bimaculatus. Next base: position 6,110,372 of record BOPP01000056.1, read on the forward strand.
TTGGTCGTATGCGCCTTGTTTGTGTGCGCCTTGGTCGTGGCCGCCTTGGTCGTGTGCGCCTTGGTCGTGTGCGCCTGGGTCTTGTGCACCTTGGTCGTACGCGCCTTGGTCGTATGCGCCGTGGTCGTGTGCGCCTTGGTCGTGTGCGCCTTGGTCGTGTGCGCCTTGGTCGTGTGCGCCTTGGTCGTACGCATTCAGGTCATTGTGAAAATTATGCTCTATAAGCGTTTGTTCGGGAAACACATCTCGTAAACGAGTCGCATATATGTTAGGATATAGCAAGGTGCAACGGTCGTTGAGAAGGGTAGGTTCAGTAAGAATATCAAAGGAAAATAAACATTTTATGTTTTTAATTCCCTAATAATATGTTATTGCAACAAGTTACGTGAAGTTTATAAGAATGATTACAATATCAATTCCAAACACAATGAATTCAGCTGTTAGTTGAGTTTAAAGTCTCTTCAAATCTTCTTTAAATCTTTTTCCGTGTTAACTATACGTATTTTCTATGCCCTGTTGTAAACGCAGGAAACATTGGAAATCACGACGAAACGAAAGCACAGCAGCCTCCACGGAGCAATTGTGCCTTTAGTTCTACACGAGCTTGTTGTACCCGCCATACAGCCGCTTATGTTTGTCTGCCACGATCCCGCGCAGGGGGCAGTAGTCGTGGATTTGCAGGGCGCATGACAGAGCCGTCATGGCGATCCGCCATCGCCGTGCGCCTGAATGAACGCTCGTCCCGCGAAGGCACACAAAGCACTCACGGCTATTCTCTGGCATCGTGTCGGTAAGCATCTGCCCGCTCCCCGCCTTCACCCCGTCCCGCCCCGGTCCCACCCGGCAAGCACCCGCCCCACACCCCGCCCCAGCTCTCCATCCGCCACGCCCACTATCGCCGCTCCGTCCCTGTTTTCCGCCTAACGTCTCTGCCCTCGGGCCGCCCCTGCCCCCGTCCATCCTGCCACAGCACGCCGCCCCTGCCCCGCACCCGGCCCTGCCTTTTCCTCCCATTCTCGTCCTCACTATCGCCACTACCCTCACTCCCACCGTCGCCGCCCACCCATCCCACCCTCGCCCCGCCCCGCATCCCCTTCCCTCCCGCTCCTTCCTCCGCCTCCGAGGTTGCCCGCACGCGTACGCGCTGCTCTGTTGGCTGAGGACGCTGGGCGTTGCGCGTTTCGGTGCTCACTTGCCTCCATTGTTCCCTGGTATTGTTGGTGCCTCGTCCGGTACTCGCGGTTGGCCCAACGGTCCGGTGTGACATCGATGCAGTATTTCGGATCACGGATTTGCATAGTATGTTCTGTCTATAATTGTATTGTCCATTTTGTTACCTGATATGTAGTTCTGTTTATTGCCATGGGCTAGTGCTTCATGGGAGAAAAGTAATTTGTAATGGACACGATTTTCGTTTCTGAACATTATTACTTGAAGGGTAGAATACTTCTCTATTTTTGCACAGGAGTGTTATAATTTTATTACAGTAAAAATTCTTTCAAATTAACATTGGTAATATACTTAATAAGCTGAAAAAATAAATTTTCAACACTTATTTACACTCTTTTTTTTACTAGATAATCAACGAATGATAAATACACGCTATACTTTCTAAATATCTTATTATTGTGCCTAGACTTAAACGGACGAGTAGAAGGAATTGCCATTTGCAGTTTCTAGTTATCTCGTTCTTGAACTTAACTGTGTCAGCCAAGTTGCACATTTAGAATTGCCAAAGTACTCGCTAAGACGATGGTATTTCCGAGGTGCAACGATGCAGAAGAGGTGGAAACGTTCTCCTTCTCATCTGGCCGTCGTGTTATACCAATTCCATTGCGGAGTTAGAAAGGAAGATTACTTCCTCTTGTAGAGACAAGAGACATTCTTTAAATCTTCGGTCCATATCGTCGCATTCTCCTTCGGTCTCTCATTCGTATCTCTTTTCTCCTGCGTTGCTTCCTCGATGAATAGTTCAGTTTCCTCCCTCTTCAGTATCGCCTATCCCTAATCCATCCAACCGAACAGACTACGTTGTTATCGCCTGGTGCAAACTAACTTCATTCAAGTCGTCTGTTGTACATAGCTTTCTTGGTTCTTCCCGTCTGTGCAGAGCTCTCAAAATCACACTTTCCGAGGTCGCTTGTTCAATCCCCGCCCACCGTCTTCGGGCTTTCTTCGCCGAGCGAGGGGCTGCAGCGGAGGACCAGCGTGCGAGGGCGGCGGCGGCGGCGGCGGCGGAGGCGGTCGCGTGTTTATTTTCGCCGAGTGCATCCGAGTCGAGCGCATTAAAGCGGCATTAGCCACTAACGACGTTAACGTCGCTTCGTAATGAGATTTCGTTTAGTCGAGTTGGGAGCACTCGCTCTGGAACTTTGCCACCGCACCTCCCGGGGCGCCCCGCTTCCGCCGCGGAGTCTGTCTCCTGTGCGTCTACTTCCGGTGCCTCCGCCTCCTTCTTTCTCTCTTTCTTCATGGTAGTTGCTTCTTTCGTTTCACATGCCATTCCACCACGTTCATTTCACCTCTTCGCCTTCAATTTCCCTTCCATCTTCAGATACAACTTCGATTTCGTTGTAGCTGTACCTGTTCGCTAAATTACATCTTCACTATTTTGATTCCCATCATCCTCATCGTTGAGCATTCTTCGTTTGGTAAGTATCAGCTGCCCTCTCAGTTTCTGTGCATTGATTTCTTTTTTAGCTTACTATTTTCTCCTTTGTCAAATTGGTGTAAATCTGTATCGTGTTTTACTTCTAATCCTCTTCTCCTTTATTCTTCCTCTGAGTTCCTCTCTTTATTCTGCCGCTCTGCATTCAATTAAACTATCTTCATTCTACTTCCTTCTTACTTTCTCATCAGCCTCTCTATATTTTTTCACATCCTTCGCAACCACAAGTACTTTCGTGGATATCGCTGCTTTCGCCACTTCTTCTACTTATTAACTACTCTGTTTCCAACAATTCCTCTTGTGTTTCTAGCTTACTTTTCTTTAGTTACATCGTTTGTGTCTCCGACATAATGTTTTGAATTTTGCAACTTGTTGTTACATGCTTAATTGAAGACGTTACCTTCAAGTAAATCAATTATTTTTACGCTTGACCAAGCTATAAATTCTTCAAACCCTTTTTCTCCTTATCTGCCTCTAAAACATTGTATCTCCATTGATTTTGTTTTAAAATGAAACACATTCATTTCATATTTTTGAAACCGTGGAATCATTGCTTTTCTCACTTTTCATACTGTTTACTCTGTTGTAAATCATGCCAGTCATCCTATTTAATGCTGAGTCATTAGGACCTCCTCATACTTCGCCCCCCTTAATTGGCGTCTTAAAACCCTTTAATGGGGATTTTAGACACAAAGAACCAATTGAGTTTCTTCGCCTGCATATGTCATCTGTCTTAAAACTGGGGTTGAACTGAGCTATTGCAAATAACAAAAATTATAATTAAGTCACATCTAGAAATCAATACACACTTTCATATTTTTGCCCACCGACGTCCTGCGTGCTCTAGATTAGGGTTGCCCAAGAGGGGAGCCCACTTGGCGTGTCCTGGCCCAGCGCTCATCTGCAAACAATTCAAGTGACCCTCTTCTGGTTGAGACAGCCCATCGGGAGGGGTGGGCGCTCAGACGCGATCGGCTGTAACCTAGCGAAAAGCGGGTGACCGGCGGGACACCTCGGAGGAGGCGTGGCCTCGTCTCTTGCATTGGAGCAGACCTCCACCCTTGTGCCCTTCGGGCGGCCCCGCCCTGGGCGCCCTTAGGGCCTTGCCACGTGCCGCGCGCCGCCCGCGGAGTGAGGGGCGTTGCGGGCGGCGCCCTCTGCGTTTGAGCGCCGCAGATTAATGAGGCGTTTGAAGGGCGAGACGCCCTGCCTGTTATTACATTCTCCGCTGCCTCGCGAGGTGGAGTAACTAATGAATTCCGCCGGGAAAAAGTGAAACGTTTAGCCTCCTCATTTGAAATTCGCCGAATTTTTCATGTCCCCGTGGCTGTTCATTACTGGGCGTAGATAAAAGTTTGTTTTGAAGGCAGGGTCATTCTTTGATAAATTTGTAACAACCAAAGTGGTATTTAGGTAATAAAAATGTATGCTGCAGGTCAACCTGCAACAAATTTTCGCCTTTACTGGGTAAATATTTGAGAGCATTGCAATTTCATAGGATTTTTGATATTGTAGAATGGCATTACAGTAATTTGGTCCGTAGAACCACTCCATTACACAGAAGTCGATGTCACAAATTCACAATATAGTTTTTTCTAATGAAATGAGAGGATGCGAGACATCCTGACAATTTGCACACGCCCATTTTGTGAAATGCAAAATTTGGAAATATTATCGTAAATATTTAGAACAATATTTAGAACAAAGAATAATTTATACTAGTAATTATTTCAATGGATTCTCTCACAAATGTCAGTGATACAAGGAAGTATTCGACTCAAAAGAATACTTCAAAACTTTCAAACTCGCAATCATTTATAAACACTTCTGTTAGTACTGATAAACTTTCTTATTATCTCTTTTTATTATTTTAAAAATAGTTACGTTGTATTCCAATCAGTAAAGAATATTGAAAATTGTTACATTGGTGGACGTTACTTATTGTAACTGAAATAATTTCTTTGAATGTGGAAGTTATGTTAGACTGAGACTTTCAATTAATATTTTTTAGTTATCATTTAATCTTATAAAGTCCTTGACAAGTTGGAGAATTTAATATTACATCAAACATCATTGAAGATTTCAGAAAATTTGGATAATTTGGCAGATATTTTGTGCTTTCGGGAAGAATGGGCGAGGTAGATTTAACTACTTTTCTTCTTACTTATCCAATGAAATATTTTTTTTACCTCTATGCAGCGAGTGAGCTATTTTACTAGCATAATGGTTTCCACATTACTATTATATATGATCGCCGAAGTAAATGCAATATTTCTTCTCTAAATTGACGACACATATCCAAATAAATTAGGTAAGAACGCATTTTATTTCGGAAAAAATATATATTTTGTTTATTTAGTCGCATCAACATCTAAGGTCATTAGTAAATATATCATGGTACGAAAATTATAAAAAAAATACATTCCATAAATTCGTCACCCTTCACGGCTTGTATTCCAGGGCTACTTTTGCTGCTAATGGACAACATTTTGAGAGGCTTTTCGGGAGGGGGGTGCCCAGGAGAGTAATTTGAAGCCCATCAGCGAGTGAATAGAGAAATATCAAAGCGCGTGTTGATGTGCGTTTAATTTGCGAAATGAAGTATATTACGCGCTCTGCTCAGTTGGGCTCGAAACTGAGTGGTATTGCAATTCAGTTTCTGTTTAGATATCTAGTGATGTCAATTTATTATTTATTGAACTACTTATTATTTATTTGTAATTTGTTCACCTCTATTCCAACATGCTTCTTTTGTGAAGCTATGTCATTTCACATATAAAGGAAAGATTTCTATGACTGTGCCATAAATCGAGAGAAGATAAAAATATTTCGAATAAAAATTTCTTATCTGTGACATAATAATGCGTGGATTCCCATTAAACTTTCAGATATCCACTCTTTCCGGAGAATGCGTTTTAATGTGAAGTCGAAAATATCAAATTTTTATTTTAGTAATGTTTTTCATGCAATGAGAATGTCTATCATACTTCAATGAATCGAATTAAATGGTCACACTTGAGCGAACTATTATATGTTTTGGTGAAGATATCTCAGAGTCGATTGCATTGCATGATGTTTGGTGAGAAAGGATAAAATATTGTTTTGACTTTCACTGGCTATCTAGGAGAAGAGAAAAACGGACTTAGGAAACGGTGTCAATTTAATGGGAGACAGACTCTCGTCTTGGAATTTACATAGCGACTGTTGTGTAAAGAAAGGTTTCTTGTAACAACTCACTTTCTTCAGTTCAAATGTTTATCTACTTCATTTGTCAAACAATGTCGTAATCAAATATTCCTTTGAAATAAAAAGCCAGTATATCTTGTGGTATACTGAAAATTTCCATTGGAAAAATAACACTAATGAAGTAATATTAGTATATTGAAAGAAACTTTTGCGAAAATTACGATTCCTCTTGGACTTTATTAAAAACGAACACGTAAAGACTTTGAAAGAAGAGATTTTTTCCCCACTTTAATGCTTGAATAATTCTGGATGTTAACACTTAAATTGTTGGACACTTGATTTATTCTGGAAGTAAGAAACGAGGCAATGTTGTTGGTTATTAATTGTTATTATCATATCGTATTAAGCATCAATATGGTATGTTCTTTCGCATGTAACCAAAAAAAAAAAGAACGAGAGAAATTCTACTTCTGCGAAAAAAGAGTAAATTGAGATGATGTAAGAGAAGGAAAACACGACATCCCATCTCATATGACTTGAATATTTCTAACGAACTTGCATTCAGCGAAATACAAGTCTCACTTTTCAGTGTTCTTAGAATGGTGTGGCGCTTTTTCAATTAGTATGATTGAAGTTCTGTATACAAACTCTGTTTTACAAAAAAAGAAGACGTACGGGAGGGTACACTATTCATTTACACAATTCTAATTTTCACTTTTATTTTCCCTTCCCTGATTTTAATTTCTCATTTATTACATACGTAATAAAGTGAAAGTATTATAATCCTGCGGTGGAAATTGGCGATTTTTCGACGGAAAAATCTCTTATTCTTGAGGCTCTCTTGTAGCTTGATTTTGCAACTATGCTTCGATTAAACATAAGATGCGCAAATAACGACAGATAAGACTGTCAAGTATTCCCCAAACGTATAAACGTCTTATTGTTGTGTAAATATGTTGCCTAGATTAATTTAAGGTGGTAGTTCGTTCGATTGACCATAGAGCATATCCAAAATCTTTTTTAAATGAGAGTAAAATCTTTATTCTTCTAGATAATATTTTGGTCGTGATCGGCCTCATTTTTAATAAAATTAGTTTTAATTAGTTCAAGCTCTTATGGAAAAACTTTCATTAACGTAGTTCCAGTTATTGAAGAAGTTATAGTCAAAACTTTTTTTTATTAAATTCGAAGTAATTTGTTTTGGAATCAGATTAAATTAAATGTAACTTACCTCACCTGACATTCTAAGGAGGAATTGATAAAAAGTGCTGCAAAATTTATCGCAACCGCAAGTACTTCGAACGGTACAAATTACGCTGTACAAATCATGCTATTTTCAGCAATGTTTTATCTTCGAAAATCGCGCTAACTTAAAATTTTGTATAAGACACAGCCACAAACTATTTGAGAATAATTCTCTTTCGATTTACAAAATGAGGACTGATGCTCAACGTAGAAAGATAGAAAAGTGTGGGAGCAGAAGTCAACCTCACTCACAATAGATATTGCCACACTATGAAAATGAAAAATTGTTCGAGAGACTAAATTTACTTTTAAACATTGTTTTTAAATCAATTCCTTACTTATCTTTTAATTAATTACAAATAATTATTTAAAAGCTCCATTCACGTTTACAAGGTACTATTGTTCGTCTACATATGTAATAAATGGTCGAGAATTAGACTAGCGGCTACCGTGAGTAAGGTGAGTAAGTGGGCGATGAGTGAGTGGGCGATGAGTGAGTGGGCGACGAGTGAGTGGGCGACGAGTGAGTGGGCGACGAGTGAGTGGGCGACGAGTGAGTGGGCGACGAGCGAGTGGGCGACGAGCGAGTGGGCGACGAGCGAGTGGGCGACGAGCGAGTGGGCGACGAGTGAGGGAGCGACGAGCGAGGGGGCGACGAGCGAGGGGGCGAGTATGTTGCCCAGCGCGGATTTTCTTCTTTCAGGTTTCTTTCCCAGCGGGAATTCCCCTACTCTCCCCGTCCATACTGGGCAGGTCCCCCTGGTCTCTTGGCATGTGGAGCAGTATAGTGGATGCAAATGTGTCTGTATGTAAGTATGTATGTATGTATGTATGTGTATGTGTGTGTGTGTGTGTGAGTGTGAGTGTCAAAGGGGATAGGACGGGGAAGAAAAATTGCGCGCGATCCGTGACCAGTCTGTAAGGTTAATATTCCACCATTTGCTTGGTATTGGTAGGAAAACTACCGACCCGAGCACCGGCCTCTAAAATTTTACCCCAGATAGCAGCTGAATTCCTAGATAACGGATGTTGTTTTTGAACCATTGCAACTGGATATTTATTATTTTATTATTATTGTTATTATTACTATTTTAAAATGAAACATCTCCTCCTACGCAAAACTGTGCGTATGTTCTCTCTTTTAGCCTCACGTACACCAGAGCCCTCCAGAGGTCCAGTCCCTTTTGCCCTCCTGTGTTGAGCCCTTTCCGTTGGGGTCCCGCTGTCCCTTGGCAGAGGGATGGGAGTACGGCTTTGGCGCTGAGCTGAGGAAAAGTTGGAGGGAGAGAAGCAGAAGTGGTAGAAGACCACTGATGTAGAATCAGAATTGAGCTTTTCCAAGATACGGTAACGTTTTTTTAGTCATTTGGACATCGATGGAGTTTTCGTCGGTCAACGGGCGGAATTAATGAACTCTATCATTTTTTGTGATTGTCACTGACCTGTCTCATTCTTTGGAAGCATTTACGATCGGGGTGACAATTTATTGAACAAATTTAATTATCGCAGGGATAGGGAATAAGGCACAGATGTTCAGCTGTACGATTCTCAGACTATTAAGTTTTTTCGTAGGGTTTTTATCCAACCGACAGCCAATTGGCCTTTGGAAAGCGTATTCGACCATACACTAGACACCAACACACTTGCGGGCTCCCCTGATCTGGGGTCAGCATAAAGCGTGGTCTTCCGCGACAACACATACATGAGAGACAAAGGACAAACAACCATGTCCAAGGCGGGACTTGAACCCGCGACCCATTGGACCGATACGCTGAGTCGACCCACGCTCTTAGCCACGCAGGTCGGCGCTATTACGTTCAACTAGTGCTCTTTAAGCATTGTGTTTCGAGTTCTCCTTTCAGAGAAAAATAACACACCCAGTAAGAAGAAATACCGTACTCATTAAGTAGCCTCGATGATAACGCAAGTAGTAAAACGATTAGTGCGATAATATCAGTTTTGAATATCTATTCCGCGAATAACAGAATCGCCGTTTACTAAGTTTCGATCCTGTCGGCTCTAAATCCCTATGTAGTGAACTCCGTTAACTCCAACAGAGAGGAGCTCATTATGAAGTGCTCTCGTCCCGACGGTTTTGTTTCGGCTTTGAAGGCTTTATCTTGCTGAACAACTTCCACCTGCTCCTCATTAAGTGATTTAGTTTTAATCCATCTCAGTTGAAATGCGCTTAATGTGAAGCTCAGCTACATTAATTGCAAATGCATCGCCTACGACTTAGCCTGATATTTCAGTGGATTTGAAGGGAGAGGTGTAATAATGTGAGATGAATAAAAGTAATGACAAAGACGGATTTGTTGTGAGACCTTTTGATGAATAGAAGAAATAACAAAATTGAATCTAATTCATCTTCTTAGAATTAGACGATGTCGATAGAGGCTCGAAAGTAGCTTAAGTCTAGCAGTTCAGTGCAGAAAACGCGATGAAAGCAAGATAATGACAGAAGAAAGACCAAGCTCAAAGTAATGAAGACTGAAATGAAACATCCGGTTCAGAGCTCATACTTTCCCTGGTTCAGTCGTATTGCTAAATGTTTTGCGTCGGGCCGGGTCATGGGAAGTCAAGTGGTGGAGGAGAATTATGGAGTGAGGAGGCGGGGCGGAGGGAGGTGGCGAGGCGGAGTGAGGAGGCGGGGCGGAGTGAGGTGGCGGGGCGGAGTGAGGTGGCGGGGCGGATTGGGGAGGCGGGGTAGAATGAAGTGGCGGGGCGGACAGTGTAAAGTGGCGTGGAAGAGGTCGCGGTAACGTGGCGACAGACTGTGACTACGACCACAACGAACGGGCAGGGCGAGGCGGGGCGAGGAGGCGGATCGAAGCGAGGCGGGGAGGAGTTTCCTTTGTGCGCATCCACTTCCCGCGCGAGGCGGCTGCCGTATTGACTTAGGAGAGGCTTCATTAGAAAGTTCCGCCGCCCGGAGCCGCGCCGCGGGGCCGCCGACCCCAAGTGCAGTGCTGCCCTCGCCCTTGGACGTTCCCCATTGCATCCCGCGCTCAACTTTTTCGAAGCCTCTTACCTAGAAGGCATTGACTTATTGCATCCCAGTCGGCTTTCCTAGTGTGTTCAAACGTTGGGAAAACGCGTGCTAGAAATAATGCCAGACGTTATTCCACCGCTACTTTTATTTACATACGCATTTAACATTTTACATACACAAACATTTTCAGCTAACTTTTTTAATTGAACGTATTTGTCAGCGGTTGTAGAAGGGATTTTATCTGATTTGGAGCATTGTTTCATAGTAATTTTGTACGCTTTTCAGCATTTGTATCCGTTGTCAACATTTAAAAATTTTTTTTTTCACCGGTTTTTAGGTAGGGGGTCGAGTTTTGTCCATCATTCAAGGATAGTTTTGAAAATTTGTTACGTGTTTCTCTTCAAAGTGTGCAATTATTTTGTGATTTTGTGCTTTTATGAACTATTATTTGCAAAAATGTAAACACCATATGCAAACTAAATTGCTCATCCGTTTGTTTCCAGTGTAATGTTTGAAATGTAAGACGTATTTGTGGCTAGGGGTCCGTATCAAAGTTTCAGGGAGGTCACAAACGCCCTGTGCCCTTGTCTGTAGCTGTTGGTTCTGAAGACGCAACAAACATTGAGTGATTCATTTGGTGTGCGCGTTGCAGGGGATGTGGAGAAAAAATATGAACACTTAATTCACTGATTCCAAAAAATAAATGTAAGGACAACAAATACGAGTGAAAGACGAATTTCTTATTTTTTCTTTTACTAAAAGAGGCGAAATCTACCCTAAAAATAGCAATCGATTCTAGATTTTCATGAGTAACCGAGTTTATTTTCAACTACTATTTTAATTAAATACGTGTGAATGTGAGGCCACAGCATTCATTTTAATAATCATTCCATTTCCTAAATAGGAGAATGGTACGTACAATCTTAGCATGTTCTGTATATTCCAACAATGATGAAGTTTGACAATTTGTTAGAAGTAACATTTTCCTGTTGGAATCTATGCACACTTTTCTTGATCTCTTGAATATCGTGGTAAAAAGTGCTCCTGAGTTGCTACACTTCGGATACTGAAAACACAGCATTTGATGTTGCTGTTACATTTCAGCGCCTACGGTTCTTTTTCCTCAGGTTCCTTTTTCCTAAGGTTCCTTTTTCAACTATTCAGAAAAAAAACTTACCCGTATTCGACTACAGACATAACTTAGTTAAATAGCCTTGTGGTATCATCGAGAAAATGTGCGTCGGTTTTTAATTTACGTTAGTATATTTTTAATTACAATGTAAGAAAGTTTTGCTTGCCCAACATTTCGTTTCTTAGTTAATTTCTGCTCGACTTGTGTGAAAAGAGCCTAGTTTGCTTCCTTGACCTCCTCGTATTAATGCTCTGCAGGTGCAAAAGGTGACTCACGAAACTCTTTACGATCTTTGGCGAAAGCACGGAAGTCAAGTCATCTGCTGTAAACCTAAAAATGGAATGCTGTAGAACTCGTAACATTTTCCGTATTTGATAGTTCCTAATGCAGCAGGCCTGTTCAACACATGCAACTGGTGTTTTTTTGTCTATTCGTGAAAAGTACTTGGGCATGAAAAAAGCCTGAAGCCATGCTTTACTCTCTAAAACTGACTCAAGAGCTTGAAGTTGTTTTTATTGCGGCAAACATATTCAGCAACCTCGAAACTATAATAATTAAAATCCATATGAATTTTAGTTTACGTGTTTACATAAAACGTGTTCTGAAATGTTGATTTATTTCGATTTTCGTTTCGTTAGTAACCCCTTTCCTAATGGTGCTTTTCCGAATTCACTTTTCTATTAAATTTTTACTTTAACAATTACATTATTTACGTATTTGTCATCTTTGCTATTTGGTAAATTATTGCTTCTCGCGTTGCTCTTTTTTCCTTCATTAACTTCAACGTCTTCACTAATTTGTGCCTGCCATTGGCATATTTAGTAAGAACAACTTAAAAGCAACCACAACCCTTAACATCTAAAGCAAATTATATACGCTGAATAAATCAAAGGGCATATGTTAGGAAAATAGCATGAATATTTGCGTGACTTTTAGGTTTTGTTAACGGCGTACCTTAGGTTATTGCTGAGGGATTCTAAAAATACACACGTGACGCGTGAGTGGTAGTACTGCTCCCCTGAGGAATATTTCAAGAAGTGCTTTTCCGGTTGGTCGTCCTCCTCCAGCGCGCGCGCGCACACACACACACACACACACACACACACACACACACACACACACACACACACACACACACACGCTCGGCGCGCGCGTCCCGCGAGGCATAAATCGCGGCGTTTTGTCCCTGCAAATGGGTCGTAACCCTCGGCGCGCCGCCGTCGTATCAGACCGCGAGGCGGAGTGTGGATAGGGCGGGCAGCTGGCAGCCTGCCGCCTCCGTCTCACAGTGGGCCAGAATGGACTAGGCACTCACTAAAAACCTAGAGTAACGCACAGCTTGGGTCGAATGTGGGGTTAAAATAGATTTTCAATGTATTTATTTTTATGTCAATAGCGGGGTCTTAGTTTCTTGCAAGATATCTTCCGACGTCTGATCAAGTAGTTGAAAATGCGTATTATTCTTCGATTAAAACATAACGTCCGTTGACACTTGGTCTGCTGTGACGCTGTCATCCAATCGGAAGCTTGAACGTGATGACAGTGACGTCACTATAGTGGCGTTAAAGATCTGGATTGGATGACACGTGTCAACAGACTTCATCTTTTGATAGAAGTATAAAGTGTTTTCTGTGCCGGTAGCCGATTCACGGAAATAGCGCGAAGGGAGAAACTGTTTCGCCGTGATGCCTGATTGTGCGGTACTTTTAAAGACATGGTGGTTTCAAATTTTGATAGTTGCTTAGATTGACAGGACCATTCATTTGAAATCTCATTATATAATTGAATCATCATTCATTAATACTTAATTTTTCAAAGTGACGTAAAGCGCCGTCGCGTAAACCAGTAAAACGACTGTTATTTTCGATCGATTTGTTATACTCGATTAATGTGAAAATGCGATTAATAGTGGACATTATATAAAGTAAAACCATTTCCTCAGTTGCAAAATGTCGCGGGCAAACGTTTGTCCACATTTTATATTTGGGTTCGTGAAAGATACATCTACAACTATCCGAATTTAAATTTACTGACCACAATGATTTCCAGACTTCATGTAGCATTTGCACTTCAAGTGCGTGAAATGTGTATCCATTTCTGTTCTATGAAATCAGATATTGAAAACATTTAAACATAACAGTGGGAAACGGTTACATTTCTACACATTCCCTTTCTGGCACAACATGACTCAATACGACTTTTTTTTATCAGATTGTTAATAAATATATCTAATTGGGATATGAAATGTTTTAAAAGTTTTTTTATCGTGGATTTTTCTTGCAACTTTGTTATATTAATGTTAAATGATAACATCCGAGACTGAACCAGCCATGAAAGAAAATTATTTTTAAAATTTCTTATCATGATCATAGCAGAGTTTTAAAAAGAAATTACATAAAATCTTCCAAATTCGCCATGTTAAGGCAGTTGGATATTTTAAAACTTTATTGACCGCGAGCGCTATTTTCAGTACATCGGACCACTGCGCGCGGCCGTCTCCGTCTCCGCCGCCGCCGCCGCCGCCTGTGTGGGACGTTTTATGCGACCCGTCGCGTAGGATTTTCCGGCTTGCGCGCGAGATCGGCCTCCTCCCCCGCCCCCGCCCCCGCCCCCGCCCTCCCCACCGCCGCCTCTCCTCCACCCACCGTCCCGCCGTCCGGGCGACCGCAGGCCACCCACGCCACAGGCTCCGGATTTCCCGCGCTCGGTCAGCCGTCGTCACGTCACACTGCTCGGCGCGCGGTCACTGCCACCTAGTCGCCGTTTCTTCGTTCCTCCGCTCGTGGCCTTCTGCGTTCACTCAGTCCCCGGTCAGCTGCCTCCCCTCCGCCCCCCCACCCCCCACCCCCGGCGCCTTGTTATGAAACTTACGCAGATTCGTCTCTTTAATTTTCCAAGGCCGCGTTTTCTTCCTGTTGTGGTCCATTTCCGTACTTTTCTTCTTTCTTCATTTTCTTTTCCTCTAGACCCTTCTCTTGTTAGCTTTGCTTGCTTGCTTTTCATTCATCTCGCTTGAGCTTTGTTCCGTATGATTCTTTCCTCAAATTATAAACGTACAAGGTACATTTTCTGTGACCTTTTCCTGGCCCCTCATTTCTCGTTTATCATAATTTTCCTCCTCGTTATTGGCCATCTTTCTTCAAAGTTGTCATTTGAGTTTTCGATCAGTTCATTCTCTGCTCGTTTCTGTTCTCGTCATTCAATTCGCTTAACTGTCCGTAAAATATATTCAGTTGGTGTGAAATGTTAGGGAACATTGTGTAGGCAAATGAAGTGAAGGAAATGGGGTCACAAGTATTCTTCACGCTTTCATTGTATTAATATTTTCATCTATTTAGATTCATTAGTGTTCACATTACCGCATTACCAACACGTATTATAATTATCTTGAGAGGGGGTAATTATTCCCTCATTAGTCTATAAACTTATAAAGTACTGATCTTTCTATTTGTCATTAATTATTTTGTGATTTTATGAGCGGTTTTTATCTTACGAGAAATCTTGTAAAATGATGTGATTATCTTCAATTTCTATAATATATTTACAAAAATTGTTAAGTTCCCACTATATAACAAAACAAAAGCCAATATACATCAAACCGACTTAAACATTTCCCGACTGAACGTATATTATCTTTCTCCCATATTTGCCATTGATGTTACAACGCAATATAACACCCTCTAATTTATGATGCTTTGTTTTTTGAAGACATGAAATCTACAAGACATTTTGATAGCAGTTCATGTTCCGCCAGTCGTGTGTTTCTTCGCCCACTTGCAGCCTCGAGACGAGGAAATACATTCCATATGTGTGTGTGTGTGTGTGTGTGTGTGTGTGTCGTATATATCGGTGGGACTAATGAATACTAATGTTGCTACTAATGAATATAATACACATTGATCTATAATACACCTAAAGTTGACTTAATATTCCCCACATCAATCTGGGGGACATTGATATCACACTTTAAGTAACAACGCTTTTTTCAAAAAAAACTCGTCGTTCCTCCACTTACACAGAAAATCAAGCTACTTTTATTGAAGAGATACCATGAAATAACCTAGAAGAATATTTTAGACGGATCTGGCGACGAATTGTACTAATCGATATGTCTTGTCGAGAGGACTCGAATGTGATTTATATATATTTCTTGAACTTCGATTTACGAATACACAAAAAAATTATCTCCCGGTCAGGCGACCGAGACGCTTTGAGTGACCCGTCATTTGTCTTTATTGGGCAAATGGA
This sequence comes from Gryllus bimaculatus, assembly GCA_017312745.1. NCBI lineage: Eukaryota > Metazoa > Arthropoda > Insecta > Orthoptera > Gryllidae > Gryllus > Gryllus bimaculatus. The sequence continues at coordinate 6,125,843 of BOPP01000056.1, forward strand.
AGCGGTCTAATCATGAGGGACGGTCGGGCGGAATGACGGACTGACGCACGAACTGAAGGATTCCCGATACCTTACCGATTCATTCTTAAGTATCAGCTTAATGTTTGAGTATACTCCATTGGCCACACTCAATAAGCCATTAATATCTATCGATATTAATGGCTTATTGCATCTTTTTAAAGGACGAAATAATGAGGAGAGAGGGAGCGGAGAAAGAGAGGAAAAAAAAAGACAAATGAAACATTTCTTCCTAATTCTCTGATAGTTTATAAAATTATATGTTACGACTGGTTACATTTTGAAGTGCAGTGCATGCAGTGTTCCGTTATTCTCGTCTCCTTGCCACGTGAATAATTTGACGTGCGACCCAGCAACGGCCGTTGATTTACAGGCGGCCGTGTTCTTCCGAGCCACAAGTATGCACTAAGCAGGGCCCCCCTCGCGCCGTCCGTGTTCCCGCTGCGCGCGTGTTCTGCGCCTCGTGCAGCCTCCCGGCGCAGGCGATGCGCCGCCGCCCGCGGGCGTTCGTGCACCGATGCGCTCCTCACCCCACCACGCCACACCACACCCCACCCCACCACAC
>BOPP01000056.1:6128598-6142485 GCA_017312745.1 Gryllus bimaculatus
CACCCCACCACGCCACACCACACCCCACCCCACCACACCCCCACCCCACCCCACCCCCACCCCACCCCACCCCACCCCACACCACCCCACCCCCACCCCACCCCCACCCCACCACACCACACCCACCACACCCCACCCACCACACCACACCACACCCACCCCCACCCCACCACACCACACCACACCCCACATCCACCCCACCACACCACACCCCACCACACCCCACCCCCCACCCCCCACCACACCACACCCCCAACCCACCCCACCACACCACACCTCACCACAACCCCCACCCCCACCACACCACACCCCACCCCACCCCACCACACCACACCACACCCCCACCCCACCACACCACACCACAGCCCCACTCCACCCCACCCACCCCACCCCACCACACCCACCACACCCCACCCCACCCCACCCCACCCCACCCCACCCCTCCCACCCCACCCCACCCCACACACCCACCCCACCCCACCCCACCCCACCACACCCCACCCCACCACACCAACACCACAACCCACACCCCACCCCACACACCACACCACCACCCACCCCACCCACACACCACACCAAACACCCCAACTCACCCCCACCACACCACACCTCACCACCACACCCCACCCACCCACCACACCACACCACCAACCACACCCCACCCACCACACCCCACCCCACCCCACCCCCCCACCCCACCCCCCCACCCCAAACCCCACCACCACCCCACCCCACCCCACCCCACCCACCACACCACACCAACACCACACCCACCCCACCACACCACACCACACCCCACCCCACCCCCCACCAACACCACACACCACCCCACTCCACCCACCACACCACACCTCCACCACACCCCCACCCCACCCCACCCACCACACCCCACCCCACCCACCACACCACACCTCACCACACCCCACCCCACCCACACCCACACCCCACCCACCCCACCCACAAACCACACCCACACCCCACCCCCACCACACCACACCACTCCCCACTCCACCCCACTCCCACCCCCACCCACCACACCCACCACCACCACACCACACCAACCCCACCCCACCCCACCCCAACCCCACCCCAACCCCCACCCCACCCCACACCACCCCACCCCACCCCACCCCACCCCACCACACCCCCACCCCACCACACCCACCACCACACCACACCCCACCCTCACCACCACCCACACCACACCCACCCCACCCCCACCACAACCCACACCACACCCCACTCCACCCCACCACACCACAACCTCACCACACCCCACCCCACCCCACCCACACCAAACACCACACCACACCCCCACCCCACCACACCCCACCCCACCCCACCCCACCACCACCCCACCCCACCCCACCCCACACCACCCCACCCCACCCCACCCCACCCCCCACCCACCACACCACACCACACCCCACCCCCACCACACCAACACCACACCCCACCCCACCCCACCACACCACACCACACCCCACCTCCACCCCAACCACACCACACCATCACACACCCCACCCCACCCCACCACACCACACCCCACCCCACCCCACCACACCACCACCTCACCCACACCCCACCCACCACACCACCACCCCACCCCACCCCACCACACCACACCACACCCCCCACCCCACCACACCACCACACACCCCCACTCCACCCCACCCCACCCCACCCCACCACACCCACCACACCACACCCCCGCCCCGCTCTGACCCGCTTCCGCCCTGCCCCGGCTTCGCTTCAAACCGCGCTCTGCCCTGCCCGGTTCCCCGCCCATCATCGCCTGCCCCACCCCACCTTCGCCCCGCCCAGTTCCACTCCGCCCTCGTTTGCCCCGTCCCGCCCTTGTCCCCGCCTTGGCCGCCCCGCTCACCCCGCCCCGCCCCCGTCTCACACCCACCCCAACTCAACGCTCACCCCGCGCCCGCCCCGCCCCGCCATTTGCCCCATTCCGCCCCCGCCCCGTCACGTCAACGTCGCGCCCCCGCCCCGGGCCGGCTGGCACGCGCCGCCCGCCCCTCCTGGCTCTGCCGCGGCCGCGTTGTGTCTCCTTCGCTACCCCAGAATGCCTTCGTGCCTCGTCACTCCACTGCTCTCCCTCGTTCCCGACACCCCGCGAATGGCACACGGCTCGGCTCCCGTCCCTCTCGTTCTTCCCCCCCCCCCACCCCCGCCCCCCCCCCCCCCACTTCAATGCAAACTACGCTCAGTTCCACTTGCATGGCTACCTCCGTCAACATCCTTCCCCGTACTTCCAGTCGTCTCTCCACCCACTCCTTCTCCTCTCCCTTTCTCTCCCTTTTCCTTCCCGCCACCGTAGCTACAGATGTTTGCTCCTCTCCACCTTTCTTCCCTCCTGTAGACAGTTCGTCCATTTCTATCCCGTATTGCGTGCGCGGTCAGTCCCCTCCTTACCGCCTCCAACGATCTTCCGAGTTGCTGTCGCACTTGAACTGTTGTTCCGGTCTTTCGGGGCGGCGGCGGTGGCGTCATTAACGCAGGGCGTCACGCCGGCTGCTAATGAGACCCGTGTCGCGGTCCGCTGGGCGCCCGCCACGCTCTTCGGGAGCGACGCAGGGGGCCCATGTGTCGCCAAGAGCTGCGTGCGGAGACGCTTGGCAATGGTCGCTATGGTGGAAATGTAATACGAACCAGAAAAAATGGTTTTGTGCCGTGAATAGGAAGCCTTCGATCCCCTTGAGTGCAATACTGCTGGTTAGGGATTTTGGATGTTCTGTTACATATTTGGAGGGTACCCCTACTTGCTAGCACGGCCAATTAGAGGTAATAACTTGGGTTAAGTAGAGTCCTACTAGTAATAATAATTTATAATATTAATAATAATAATTATTATTATAATAAATTATTATTATTAAATATATCTTCATGAATGCTGAGACTCAAGCTATAAAGCTTGCTCCTCTGCTGGCAATTACGATATTACAATTACGATTTACATCTGTCAGCTTGACTGACATTAGCTTTAAGCAAAGAAAACTTCAAATTGGAAAGAAAAGTATATTCATTGTAAACAGCTATCAAATTGAAGATATCTTCAAACGTTTCAGGATAGCATTCGTACATATCATATTAATTGTAAATATTATATTTTGATTTTGATTATGATTCGATAATTAAATACTACCAGTATTTTAAATCCTTAAATCGGAAAGTTTTTATGCGTGTAATGTCATCTTTCATCTAGTGAGATACGTGGGCATTTTTAAATCCTGCGGCGATCCCGTAACCGATTACAAGATATTTCTTCCCGTCCAGTAATCGAATCCGCCAACAATGTCTTGATGTAGGCCCAGATCCTCTTCCCACCGAGATATCGACGCAAACAATGCTTCGAACGGATTCTTGAGCCAGTCGCCGCGTACGTGACACCGATGTGATTAATATCTTGAACAAGTTACTTATACAGTACCGTTCTAATAACAACAATAACACATCAAACGCGATCGAAGCCGCCGTCTTTCGGAGGGGAAGTAAAGCCGTCTGTCCCATGTTGCAGGTGTACTGCATGTATAAGATCCTCAAGCCTAAGAGAAACCTCCGAGTTAAATTCAAATCGCCAGTTGAATGGTTTATGAGCATCGCCACATAAAATAAGGCATCGTTGATGTTATTTATTTATTTATTTATTTTGCTTTGCGAGTCGTCGGGCGCACCTCAGCCCAGTGTGCAGCGTGTGCCATTGCGTTCCCCCCTGCCCCCCAGATGTTCACCCTCCGCCGTCGCCGAAGCTGCTCTTTCCACTGCCCCGATTCCCCTCCGCCACACGCTCTCGCGTCTCTGCGCGCTCCGGCAGCGATGAGATGGTTCTCGTGGAAATTTCTCGTGCGGGGCGAAGTCCCTGCTGGACGTTCGTTAATTCTCCATTCCCAAAAAATGAGATCGTTCACTTGCGTTCGCGTCATATGGTTTTCTTTTTTTAAGATGCAAATGATTGAGGAATGTGTCGAATGTTAATTTGCTTCTAAATAACTGTTGACAGCGGTGAATTGACGTGCGATTTAATGTATTTTCACGGTTGAATAACTAGGACGCTGTCAGATCGAGGGGAGATCTGATACATTTGACGTGCATATTAATGGTTGCTTATAATGGTGCAATAATTTCATGGTAGCCTTTTCATCAGTAGTAAATGTACGTTATCTTAATTATTGACAGTTACTATTTGATTTTTATTTATAAATACTAAGTTCCTCAAACTATTTTTAACATTCTACATCTTGTCACTGCGAAATGTCTCTCTCACCTTAAATTAGCCCGAATTAAGAGTCACAACCTTTTAGTGTAAAAATATATGCAAGCTCTTATAAAAAAAGTTTAGATATTTATGTTGATTAATTTTTTTTGTGTATGTATTTGTGAATTAGAAACCGAACTACTTACATAGTCATCGAACTTGTTTACTAGTGTGACGTAGTGTAAATCTGGCTTCGACCCATTCTGCTCTTCATACTGTGTCGGTATTGTTCATCGCCATTGAGTTTCATGCAAGAAGAGCGGCGCTACTTGCTGGAAACCTCTGGTAAAGTTCGTTCGATTAACCCGTGCATTCTACTGACGTCATAGAAGACGGAGACGGCTACACTGTATGCATCTACTTGGCTCTCCGGGAGACGTTCCTCAAGGCGAAATACCAGGGCCTTCCTCGGGGCAGTATATCGCCGTGAGGAATTTCGCAGCGGCCGAAACGTTGTCATCTGAACCTAGAAAACAGCGACTCTAGGGCAGCCAAGTACACACTGATTCCAGTCGCGGATGCCTACGCGGCTACACTAAATACCGGCTCAAAAACATCGTCTTATTAACGTTTCGAAAGACAAAAATATACTTTTACATTTCATGTAAGAAAGCATGAAAGGAAACTACTTAAACAATTACTGACGCAAGCACAAAAAAATGTCTCAGCGATTATAATCGTCGGCCAGGAGCAGGCTACCCGATGTTTTCTGAACCGATGCTAGTCCGCGCAGCGCCTACGCAAAGTGCCTGTTTTCGTGTGTCTCGTCAACTCTTGGTTTCCGGATCCGAAGCGGGGCAGTCGGACGCAGCGGCGCGCGGCTGGGAGCCGCGTTGGCGAAGCGGTCGGGCGGCGGCGGGGCGCGGGTGGGGGTGGGGGGGAAGTCTAGCGGAAGCGACGGGCCCCCGAGGTTGGAGGGGAGGGGAGGAACACGAAACGCCGCGCTTGCTTCGTATGCCGCGCGGCGGCGCCGGCCCATATGGCAGGCAGGCGACGCTCCTGGGCGGAGTCACAGGCGGAGACAGCGGAGGCGGCGGTGGCGGCGAGGGGAGCGGAACGCTCGACAGTCGCTCCGTTGGCAGATATCTTCTGACGCTGGCCTCTCTCTCGTGTTGGGGTTCCAGCCGTTAAATGCTGTAGTTGCCGCAATTAATTTACAACGTAAATCCCTTTAATATACAGAGATTACTATAAGAAGCTACTGATAGAACTGTGTTGGAATCATAACTGCTAGTTATTTCCTTGCTCTCATTTTGTCAGTGCGTTCATTTACAGTTTGCTCTTTTAAATGGGTTCATCAGTATTTCTTACATTGTCATCGTCGAACATGACGTTCATTTATTTCCCGACAAACCCAACTTCTTAGAGTAGTTGCTCTATACCATAGCTCCGTAAACGTTTTTAACAAGCAATAACCGCACCTCTGTAAACCTGCCTTGGTTACGATATTACCACTACGCATGATTTGTGTTGTCTCTGTTCTTCAATATTTCTCGATTCTTCCATTTTTTGATTGCGTTTATCCGTTTTTGTAACGCGATGTATCCCATTGTAATTGCTTGCATTGTGTTTGTCTGGTTTTGGCTTTTCTCACCTGTTTTCCGTTTTTATTGTCGTATTCGTTGATTTTACTCTTCATTTTACTCATTATTCTTTTCAGTTTTTTCTTTTACACCAATCTCCTACCTGTTTTCATTTCACACGCCTTTTTTTTCTTTCCCTCGTCTCCTTTTTCTTTGTGTTTATCTCTTCTCTGGCTTTGTCGGCTTTACTATTCTCCTTTTCCTCCCTCCTGTCATATTGGCTACCTCGTGACTGTCATAATTTCTTCTCCTTGTGTGATGAAGTCGTTGTATGTTATCTACAAAAAACAACAAACAAACAAACAAAAAACCGACAGCAACAACAATTGCATTCTCGGAGGTTGGCTTTTTTGACGTATAAATAAGTGGACGTCAAGAGGGACCTTGCTGGCCTAGCCGTGATTGCGTGCAGCTGATCGTTGTGGCCTATTACCACGTGCAGCGCAGGCGGCGGCGGCGGCGGCGGCGGCGGCGGCGGCGCCAGTGGCTTCCCCGTGAAAGTAAACCGAGATGGAAAGGGAGCAAGCGGCGGCGGCGGCGGCGGCGGCGGCGCGTCGGAGCGCGAAGACAATGCGCGGGCTAACAAAGCGGGGGCGGAGCGGGGCGCGCGGGCGGCGGGGGCGGCAGGCGCCGGGGAGATGTATGACATCCGGCGGAGGTGGCGCCGGAGCAGGCCCCCGGTGCGGAGACACTTGAGCGTCGCGAACAGTCGGTGCGCTGCAAGGAGGGAAGAGGAGGGGGAGCGTCGAGCCTAGCGCCTCCTCCTGAAATGATCAGGAATAAAAATGTGTTTATCATTTGTACATGAGTTTCAAAAGATAAAGTATGGTTCAATTATTTAGTCATTGAAAATTATATTATTAAATTATAAAAAGAGATTTATTCAGGTAATGAGAACATATTAGTGCATGGAGATTACATCACGAGAATTCTACCTTCGCCTCGCATCTTTAAAATCTCCTATTTTGACCCGAAGAGAAATTGTTAAATAATGCAAAAAGTGAATATTTACAAAATTTTTAAATGTTTAAAAATTTGACCTCTGTAACCAAACAAATAAAATATATCCCGCTTTTAGTTATGCCCATATCGTTCTTCTTTCCCCTCAAATAATGTTTCATCTGCTCACAAAATGGTCATGGCAAAGTTACGTGCTAAATAGCCTCTAACGTATGCGACCTTCAATTCTGAAGTGAACACTGAAGATGAGGATAAATATTTTTGGAAGCATATCTGTGTAAATTCGATGTTTAAATGTGAACACGTATGGTGCTAAATGTGTAGGCTATTAAAGCTTTTTGTGAAAGATAAGTACTTTTTCTCCTCGACATAAATATTATAAATAAATTCAAGGTGAAATAGATATATTTAATTTTCAAAATGGAGTAACTCAGAAATACTTTTTAAAGTCTTCTTTCTAATTATTTAGGAATATGATTCTGAGAGAAAACTGATATTCATAGATTTTTAATTTCTTATAAATATAGCCAATATACTACGAAGCAGAGAAAAAGTTATATAACGCTGCGGCATAAAGTGCCGTTTTTTCGACAGAAAACCTCATTTTCTGATTCGCTTACTTTGTAAAAGAAGAACCAAAGTACAAGTATTTTGGCCGTCGATAGGTTGCAACAGAGAAGAATACGGAGAAAAATGGAAAAGATTAGTCGAGACTAAACATATTAGCAAATGTACCATTACCTTAGCCATTCTATAGCAACTCTATGCAATTGTGCACTAGCAACTGTGCAATTTCTCCAAATTATTTTCGTTTAATTGTTATCGTCAGCGACTCACAAACTTCTGACCGAGTAGCACAATACTTTGCAGAAACAGGTGAGTAGTTTTTACAACTTAGCACAGAATTTAGCATAGAAAGATATCGGCTATGAGAATTATTGGCAGTTTCTAGACAAACCATTGTATCGTAAACCAGAAAAAGTTCTTCAAGGAACGTTTCAATACAGACGCTTTCTAAAATATATAAGTTTTAGACAATACGAAAGTAAACCATTATTGTTCCTGCATACACAAAGGCGATTATTGTTATATTATTTCTTTTTCAACCAGAGAACTTACGACACCATAATTCAGCTTTCTATGCAGCAGGCTATAAACTGTGATCCACAATTGCGGAGTTATATCGAAGTAGCTGCTCGACCAAAAAGCCGTCCACAGCCGTAAACGGCGGGCGGAGCAGTTGCCGGCGGCGGCCGGGCAGCCGGCCGGCAGGAATTCAGGAATAAATGGACTTGGGCGCTGTTGAGGAGGTCGTGGAAAGTTGGTGGGCAACTGGGCACCGCGCTGGGCCGTTACTTTCGCTCTCAGCAGTCTCAGCGCTGTGGAGCAGCGACGGCGAAGACAGTGATGGAAGCGTTGTGGCGGTGACGGAGGCGGTCGCAGTTGACAGAGAGGGTGATGGAAGCGGCTGCAGCGATGGTGGTGCCGGCGGCACAGGGAGTTGTGACGGTGGTGGAAGTAGGAATGTTGGCGGTGGTTGTGACGTGAGCGGTCACCGGCTATGAAGATAGCCATGGATCGTGTATATGCAAGGAGGTTGGTGAGGGCATCTGTGTAATGCGTGGATATAGTCGAAACGGCATCGAAGTTTTGGCGGTGGGGTTTGGGTGATGGCAGTGGAATAGTTGGAACAGTTTGACGAAGGCCGTAAGTGCCTAATTAGTCTGGTGATGCTTTAATCCACAGCAGCATAGGCGTGCGCAGCCTAATACAAGAGGGGAATGTCAATTCTGGACCCTCTAGACCCCCCCCCCCTTTTCTACTAAACATTACGATGTACTGTGGCATATTTTTCTAAAAATTAAATTAAACTACCAAACAATCTCTACAATATATTTATGTTGAGTCGTTTACAGAGGGTTAGGAGAGTTTCTTCAGCTAAATGTCGTATACTAATGGTGGCCTTAAAAAAGGAAAACAATCAGGAATCGATCTTATTTACGGAAATGTTTTACTTCAGAATAAAGGGCTCCTTTCGAAATTTTTAAGGGGCCCCGTCCCCTCGCTCTGTGCTCACGCTTGTTCACACGAGGATGGCGGTAAAGAGGAGCTGCTCTGAAGGCGGCTCTAAACATTCGGCATTCGCCGAGCAGCGGGCTACTACTCTTCCAATCCCGAACACCTGATGTGTTCGGCGAATGTTCGCTCTTTTATATGTGTCCTGAAGACCGACGGGGTGGGTAGGGCGAGTACCGAATGTTCGGCGCTCGGCGAACCGCAAGCAACCCGTCCACACTACTCGGGATTCGGCGAGCGGTGGCTCGGGATTCGCCGAATGCCGCATGTGTCCGCCTTAAGAAAGGACCACTTTGACAGCTCGGAAAACAAATAAACGTCATGCAGGGCACGAGGTAGTTAAGACGCCATTTACAAATGAGCGAACTGTAATCGAACGCCCCGATAAAATGAGTGCCTGGACACAACGTGCAGTGATGTTGCCAAAGCGGTTCCTTCTTTTATAGTACTCTCTACAGCGGTGATGCAGCGGTTGTACTCGCAGCGAAACCGATGGCCGTGGCGGCGGCGGCGGCGGTGGACCGGAATGCTGGGCGGCGCGCCGCCTAGCGGTACTTGGCGTACGCAGCGCCTCCGCTCCTCTGGCGGAGGCCGCCGCCACCGCCGCGCGCTCTCCGTTGCCTTCCCAGGCGCTTCCTGCTCCTCAGCGCCCAGCGCTCGCTCGCCCACTGCTCCGGTTCCCGCGCGCGCGCTCGCGCCGACGCAATCCCCCCCCTCCCCCGCTGATTAACTCAAACCTCTTGACACAGGGAGCACCCCAGATGCCGCCTGGCGCGCTGTGAGGATTGCGACCTGGGCAGCAGACAGTTTCAAGTAACGTGTGATTAATAAAACACTTAGAGTTCGGCTGCGGACGTTGATAACAAAACGTTCAGCGTTAAGTTTCAATTTTGAAACTTTTCGAAATTGTGTTCCTGACGTTTTGCTACAAACTAGAACATTTAAAAAAAAAATATTTCTTACATTGAAATAACTGTGAAGTATTTTGACATTATTAAAAACACACTAAATTTTTTAAAAAAATTTAACAACATTTTAGGGTCTATTTTTAATAAGATCAAAAATATTTTACAATTAAACAAGTTAACAGTTATTAGTTTATTCCTTAGCGGTGCCAAAGAATAGCTGCTTTGAACTAAATATTTCAGAAGTGTTTCGTTAAGAATTGTGTATTTTGTAAAGAAATTCTTCAGAAAAATTTTTAAGACCTAAAAACATGTAATCTTGATTCTGGCCAAGGCATGCAATAACGTAAGAGATAGTATTATTATTTTTTTAGAGGTATGTACTCAGAAAAGTCCAAACTCAGACATTTGTTGTGTAAACTACGAGCTGCTTCTCAAAACCTAACCCTAATTATTTGTTTGCTTGAAGTTGTTAAGATATTTAAAAAGCCGAAGCTCCTTCTTTCAATTCAGTTCCGACTGTATCAATTAACGGTTTTTTAAGAACAACCGTTTGCGTTGAGGTGTCACTATTGAATCGGATTTTATCGATTACTGTTTCGGATTGGCGCCTTGAACAAAATTAATCTGTGTTGGAGCATGTATGTTAAGCATTATTTTGCCTGGAAATTTAAAAGAAGAAAAACATATATTGAGTGACAACGAAACAATTTTTTCCTCAAATAAACACTAGCCATGTGTAATATATTTTTGGTGAATTTTCGTCTATTGACTAAGTTAGTTCGTTCTCTTATTTTACTCAATATCTTTGCTGAATAATTGAAGTACTTATATAAATGATATCAAATTAAGAGTGCATCAACGTTGTTTATATAGCATTTTCATGAATTCCAATTATGGAAGTATCTTTAATAATAATGGCAAGTTCTGATCTAAACATAATATTTCTGTGAATTTCCCTCACATTTTTCGCTCGTTGTTCCGTAATGATCAGTGATGCAAATCTGCATTAAAAGCTCAATTTTAATACACAGGGAGAGAGGTTTTGCCCATTAAGTAATGAAAAATAGTTTCAACACGTTAGATGCAATCTTCTTCACCTGTTGTAACTAATGAAGTTATGAAATCGATGATATGCTATCTGAAATGATATCGTGAGAAATCTTGTACGTCTAATCTCCATCTCGTGAATCGTAATTTCTCACCATTTCTTTGCTCATCGTGCAGTTTAGCCTCAGCTAATTTCGATATCGTTTCTACTAGATTGCTCAAGAAAGAATGTATGTTTCAAAATAACAATCAGGAAAAAAGTTACATTGTTTTGAAAATTGTTTTATGTCTTCTTGGCTTTTCAGCCATATTCAAAAGTATTGATTCCTGGAATGTTTAGATAATATCCATTATAAAGCCAATTTATTGCTATTATAATTATTCGCGATATTTCTGCAGTGACCGGCATCTGCTCGCACACGAACATACACGAAAGAAACGATATAGCACCTTATAACGAACAAAGGGTATCTAAAACCTAAAAGGCTTGTATGAAGTGGAAACATTGTAGGATACCTCGGTAAATAAGTTTGATATTTTTATTAACGCAGGATGAACGGTATGTTCCGAACTTTATGAAACCCCGCGCCTCATCCCTTTAATGTGACTTATCCCTTGAGTCTTATGATTAATTCAAATATTTATGGAAATAAAAGGGAAATACAATTTTAAGATAAATATATTTCATTAATATGATTTCATTTCTTAGCTCTTTCAACAATTTGTATATCTGAGAATAACTCATCATAAATCAAATTTTTTTCCGGTATAACCACGGGGATCCCAAAATCACATTTCGTAGTGAGTTTCAAAAAATAGCCTTCGTTCATTTATGTTGATTTGATTTGTTTTTGTAACGCCTTAGGAGGAAAATTCGCATCGCTCTATTCTCTGCCGCTTACCTCGTTGTCGCCTCACGCAGCATCTCGTGCTCCTGCGCCTCTTTAACGCGGGTGCAGGGCTGCGAGAGCCGTCGCATACTGTACCTCTTTGTCAGTGCCCCGCCCACGCAACCCGCCACTCCATCCCCAGCGCCGGGCCGCCTCCTCTTCCTTTCCCGCCCTCCGCCTCCGCCAGCGCCGCTGCCGCCGACCCCGATGACTTCGCTTTCCCGCCCCTCACCCCGCCGTGGCCGCCACCCTCACGTGCACTGCGCCCCCATCGACCCGCCATCCCCGCCCGTTAAGGTCCATTCACAATGCAGACGTAAACATAAGCATAACGCATAGACGTGAACATTAACGTAAGGGATGGACTGAAGAAATTACAATTTCTAACATTAACGTAAGCAAAATATAGAGTTGTTTATTGGCTGTGAGACATTCTAGTTTACTATTGGTTGGATATGAGAATCGATTTCGAGGTGACGACCGTGTCCATGGCTATAAAGCGTTTGTTCGTGTTTCGACTTCGCCCCTATTTCGATTCTCGATTTTGAATTACCGTACTGTGATTGGTTAATTTCTTATATCTTACTTAAGCATACACACAGAAGCTTGAGGCTTGAATTTTTTTATGTTAACGTCTTACGTGTTATGCTTATGCGAAGGCACTGTGAATGAGTCCGCTTATGGACGTAGTCCTAACTTTTATGTTAACGCCATGCTTATGTTTATGTTGTGAATGAGCCTTTACACTGCACCGCCCCCGACCGCCCCTGCTGTGCTCCGCCCATCGCCCCGTCTCTTCCACGGACCCTGCTCTCGAGTGTCCGCCGGCGCTCTCGTCCCATCCTCTGCCACCGTCGCCTGCGCCGCCTCGGAGAAGCTGCGGTGATTTACAGCCGGCCCCGCCCCTCGCACGTGGCGAACGCCAAGGCTTGCGGTGGCGGCGGTAGGCAGGGTTGTGGAGGCGGACGCAGTTGGAGGAGCTACGGAAATGAACGGGTGGCGTTAATAACGGAGGGAGGACGACTTCCCGCGGAGGTGGTTACAAGGGCGGTGGTGACTGAGATGTGGGGAACATGGAAAGTGGGGATAAAAAGAAGACGGAGGCGAGGGCTATGGGGGAGAAATGTTTACTAGTGGTTGCGAAAAGTTGCCAGACGTTTAAAAAAATGAGTGAGGATGAAGAGGAGGCAAAAGGGGGGGGGGACGGTGGACAAAAATGGACGTAATGTGGTAGCGGGAACGATAAGGTGACACTGTCGTTGAGACGGTGGAGGTGGCGAAAACGATTATATGAGTTCGGGAATCAATTCATTCCTCGCATGTTGTGGAGGTGAAAAGGATCTGCTTCTCCCGCTTACGGCGATGGAATGGAAGCGAGCGTCAATAGTAAGGACGGCAAAAGTTGCGTAATAAGGTTTCCGAAGAAGGGTTTGTACAATTGGACTCCAAATTGCCTCCACCTCCTCCTTGTTGGAAATTCTCAGAATGATGGCGATGACGGGGTCTGGAAGACGTAACAAAGTAGTAGTGCCAACCTCCGAGAGACTTCGGCAATTGGGAAGTGATGATGAAGTGAAGGGGAGCAGCGATTCACACATTCTCAACATCATGAGAGGTGCGCGACTTCTCGACTTTCAAAGACGAAAAACAGTTTTGCCTGGAGTCAGAGGCGCATTAAAGTAGTATTTCTCGGAGGGGTGAATTTCAATTTGAATCTTCATTAATATATTTGAAATAATATTTTTTTAATTGTTCGCTTCAAAGAAAAAAATGTTCCTGTATATCCGTAATGTGAATACTGTTTTAGATACATTTTTTATTATTTCAGCATAAATTCAGTGAAATGTAAGATAGTGTAGGTTTGGAGAGGACGTGGCCTTGTGCCCCTTCTCTTAGATCCGTCAGAACTCGAAGAGAGATTTAGACAGTTCCAAAATTAAAGACAGAAAAGGTGCTGAAGGAAGCGACGTGCAGGGAGGGGTTCATGAGGACGAGCTCCATTTCAGCACTGCCAACACCACCGCCTCCACCTCTCGCCCTTTCTGCCACCGCCACCGCCGCCGCTACGCCCCCACCTCCGCTGGCGCCACTGACACCACCGCCACTGCCGCCGTCATCTGCCTCTGCCGTCGCCTTTGCCTTCACCGCTGCCTCCT
>BOPP01000056.1:6142510-6160768 GCA_017312745.1 Gryllus bimaculatus
ACTCCTCTCCGCGCACCCCGCCAACTTGCCACCGCCGTCCCCTTCCGCCTTCTCCGCCCCGCCCACTGCCCACTTAAGTCACCGCCACCCCTTCTCCAGCGCCACCGCTGCTCCGGCCCGGCGGCCGTTCACGTGGTGCCCCGTAGGAGGCGGGGCGTGCTCGTTCGGGCGCCGGGGCGCTAATGACCGCCTCCCGCCGGGTTAAAAGCGCACTTGCCAAGCAGCCTCGGCAGGCGCGGCTCGCCATGAAACACTGAACGGCAGTGCCTCTCCTACAGAAATCACCCCACCCAAATTTATTTATAAACGTATTTATTTATTAATAATCAACTTCTATGTTAAATTATGTCACAACCTATCAATTTTTTTCTTTGGCAGTTTGATAACGCATTTGAAGCTGTCGACAAATAAGAGAAAAGCGCCAGTCTCCCACTTCAATCCACAATGAGTCCTGTGTAAAACGGGGAGGTGTGACGCCATGCATTCACTGCTCATGCTTGCCGGCAGCCTTCAAGGGTGGGGGCTGGGTGGGGCCTACACAGAAGAAGGGCGTGCTCACCAGATAGCATTGCTGTACAGCTCAGCGAGTAGTTTTGAGCTGCAATTCGTTTTCCCAATAGGCTGTAGGAGGGGCTACTCCCTTGCGCCTGTATCGGAAGAGATTGTGTATTGAAATACAAAGTTTAAATAAAGTAAGATAAACCATAATATTGTAAGGAAGTAACGTCGCCCTATTGGTCCCCTCCCCTCCACTTCAACTCCTGTGTGCTTGCGGCGCTCACGCATTTGCAGCCTTCCCCATTTAGAAAACCAGGAGCCGCGGCTGAGCTAGTGTGCTTGGGAACGGGGCGCCGGAGATAGGCGTGGAAAAACGAACAGTTTGCAGCAACGAGGGAAACCGACAGAGTTAATTATAGTGCAAATCTGGATTTTCTGTTTGAGCTTGCTGGGATTGTTTGACTAATTCTGTGTTTGGTTTCGAATTATGCCGTAGGAATCTGTTTGTTTGTCGTCTCTTTTCTTGTTTGTTTCGTAGAATTTTCATTATAATGCGTTTTCTGCTTGTTGTATGAAAGAGTGGTTTCAGAATATATCTGAGGGAGAGTCCTTTATTACAATTGAAGGCAAAATTATTTTTAAATTTTTAAAAAAAAATTTAAATTTAATTTCGGTGCTGGCTGTCCAGAAGCTGGAGATGGGCGTGGCGAAGGATTGATTTGCTGCTCTGGGGAAACTCGACGAATTCAATAGATTTGCCTTACTCTACATTATATTCCCTGCCAACAAGGCGTTTCTGATTTACTTGTCAAATTGTGGGTTTGCGATCGAATTGCATCATAGAAACGGTATTGCTTCATAGTCTTCCTTAATGCAGATATTGGGAGCTTTAGTGGATGTATGTCGTATGCTTGTTGAAGTGCTAAAAACCTTTAAACAACTAGTTAAATAAGCCTTTATGCGTTTATTACTTTATATTAGGATTTTTTTTAGTTTCACATCATATCCCATCCCTTATTCGCATCATATTATCCTATCTTCGTAGAATTCTGGCGATTTGTCTCCTCTCTCTTTGTCTCTATCTTTGTGATTTCTTTCACATTTTTTTATCGAGTTCTTTCTCTGCCTAGTACATCTATATTTCGATATCTTCTTTATCCTTGGAAGACTTGTGACTTAATGGTTTGCGTCTTCCATAGCTTAGTCCCGTGTTCGATCTCCGGTCAAGCCATGTGGAATGTATGGTTGGCAAAGTGAATTGTCTACAGGTTTTTTGGAGGTTGTCACATTTATTCTGCGTCTCATTCCACCATTATTTCACCCTATGAGAATGCCTATCTCATTACATCATTCATGGGCTTTAAGGGCCTTAATATTTGAAGGCTCCTTCCACTTAAACAAACAAACAAATAAGTAAATACATTCCTCAATTCTACATTTTTTCTCTCTTCTTCGCTTTCCCTTTTCTTTGTCTTTCTATTCCCCTTCCAGTTGTCTTTCTGTCCCTTGTTCTCTTTTACTAGCTTTCTCAGACAGGAAAATACTAAAGCTATCGAAAGGATTAAGAGTGTGTATTGGGCTCCAAATAATGAAGTTTACTGTCGGAAACCTTTACATCCACAGAGTTTCTTGAGAAAGATAAGGAGAAGGCAGCTACTGGCTGCAAGGGAACTCTTCGCGCCAGGTGGCTCTCTGTGCCTCCGCCACTTGCGAGCGGCGCCTCCGCAACTTCTTTTACACCCCGCCATTTGCGCTGCGCGGTGTGTTAATATTGGGAAAGGTCGGCTACCATCCATCGCTCCCATACACTTTCATTACAAATTCCCGCTTGCGTAGCAAATGCCTGCAGGACGATAGTTTCTCACACGTTTGAGCGTGGTAGCCTAGGTCTGCGTGTTTTCTCACGAAATAGCGAGTTATCTTGCAGTTTTGAATTGCTCTCCTGTGTTACGCATGTAAGTGAATTGGTGTCCATTTTGCGATGATGCCTTGCTCAGAGCCATTTAACGCGGCAGATGTTCAGTGGCGGATTCAGGGGCAGGGGATATTACTTATATTCCCATCCAAATCCAACTTTTCTTGTTTAATGGCTACGTTTTGAACACGTCGTAATCCAACGTAGTATTCCAATATTTAATGAATTATTTTTTTTAGTTCTTGGTAATATTCTTTTTTTATTTCCAACATTTATGGCGAGGGAGCTAACATGAACTGTAATGGAGCTTCCCTCTTGATTTACTATGTGGTCTCCCCTGCAGGTGTTTTTGCTGACAGTCATTTGACTCGCTCACTTTCCTTCTACTGCGGTGCCTTTCTCTCACACATTAACTTTTTTTGACAAATATTATTCCGCTTCATTGTCTACTCTCACCGGCGTGCGTTCGGGTGAGGTCCAGAGGACTATCGGCCAAACTTTCCGAAGTGATTTAATGGCCCACTTTGTAAGCGCACGTGACCACACTCATTTCCATTAATCGCGCGATTCCGTAGCCCGGAGCTCCCGCAAGCTGTGAAGGTCTCGGGCAGCGGAAGCCTTCGAGGCAATCGGGGCGAAAGCGTGGACTACCAGCGGCCAGCGCCTTCATCTCTCTGCCCGCAGCAAACTGGAACGCTATAACTTGCAGACGAAGCATCTCGTTTGGCGAGTTCGCTAATGGCGAGAGGAAATTCTTGACAAACCAAGTGGCACCGATACACGAGTCAGTGTTGGTACCAATATATGGGTCACGTCGATGCTTGTTGTATCCTTAATACATACTACATACTAAAAGATTCTTACCAACCCTAGGTTGTTCTTTTTATATTAACTCGTACCGCCAAATGAAAATAAAATAAAATTGTAACGTTAGAGCGTCATATGATATAGTCTGGTGGTAAGTGGTGGGTGTTTTTCTATAATTGAGTTTGGATGTATCGAATGTAAGGGGGAAGAGAAAATGTTCGAATTGTCTGAATTACTGGTTGTGTTTACAGGAAAACGTTGAGGGAAATATTGTTATTGGGAATTATGGAGGTCTCATTCAAAATTTTAAGATTTTTTTTAGCAAATCTAAGACTCACAAAGCAGTGACGTTGTGCTGTGGTTAATGGTACGTCATGTTTCTGGAACAAAAACGCTGTGTTCTTCGTTCTTGTGATAGGTCTTCTTAACCACTGTTCATCTCTTTCCGATTGAATTTTAAAATGTGAAATACAATTAAAATTACAACCAGGAATAAAAACAGAGTTGGTAATATGTATTTCACAGTTGCGTTCGAGTTTAAAAAACTGTTCGTGAAAAAATGCCTGTCCATTATTATTTCAATTTGAAACTAATGTGCTCTCTACATCTACTTAGTCACAGCGACTCCTACGCTCCACTGGCTTTCTGATTCGCTGCCCCTTGTGGCGATCCTGCCGAGAGAGCTACCGCAGTAAGCTAGGAAAGCAGTAAATTTAATTTTCTTGTGGAACATTCTGTGAACGAGAATGGAAAGCGACATAATTATAGAAAAGAGACTCTTTGAAACAAAAAGCGACAGTTACAAGAGGATACGCTGCTCATAATTTCAAGAAAGTAAGTCAGTTTGAATCCATCTTTCAATATGCAGCGAACAGAAAGGCGATACGGTTAGGGTTAAAGGAAGAAACAAACGGAACTGTAAAGGATGTCATATAAATATATACGCGATTAACGTATTCAGGAAAACAATTACCTTAAATTTCCTCGATGGATTTCCTCTTATTAAAGATTCAGTATGTTAGAATTGCTTAAAACCAAAAATAGTTTCTGTAGAAAAAAGAAACTATTTTTGACTTTCCCCGCCTTCTGTCACATCGCTTTTTACTGTATTTTCTTAATTATCATTTGTTTCAATTCAAAACTTACTTCATTATTCTTTTATATTTCGGTTGGTCGACTGTATTCTGTTTATTCCTATGTAAAATTAGGAGGGGGGAGATAATAACTTGAATGGGGATCCTGCGCGTGTGAAAGAAAAGGTGCACAAGTCCCTAAGAATACTATGCGTACTGCTTGTTTATTGTGATCGCAGCTGTACGACTTCTTTCTCTACATCACTCTGCTTGTTTTATAATGTGTAACGCGATCAGCCAACTTGATGTTCACTGCAGCACTCGGATGACCACTTGCTGTCACGCCGTGGTGACTTCGAGTCACAGTCGTTCAAGAGTTAAGCAAACAGGAGACCTTAGCTCTCCTGAACTCCGAGCTTGTCTGGTGTACTGTTTTTTTAGTGTGTTCATGGCATGTGAGTTCGATCATTTAATCTCATGTATCTAACTGCGAGCGTAGAATCTGTTTACTTTCTCTGCAAATAGACTGAAATATGAATTGAAAGAGTTTTTTTTTCATTCGAGTTAGTGTTAGTGTTTGGAGCAGGTGCACATCGGGTCGCGAATATATCTGATTTGCAATGATCATATTAGGCAGGGCGCATCGTGGACGCAGTTATGGTAATACTTTTTAATGGAAATGGATCGATGAAATGTAGATTGCGACTTTAGTAACCGAGGTCAATTTTTTTAGCTCTTTTCATGGCCTTCAACGGTCAATTTCCGGCAAAAATTCCTGCTCAGAGAAGGTCACATAACCCATTATATACGTATATTCGGACACATTGAAATGAATTTTCATTTAATTTCCACTATGAACGAGGGATATATTTTCTAGATGCAAATCTATTGAAAGAATAAATTTAATTTATATTATGAATTCAAGCAAAATCGCGTAAGAGATTTTCATGATAACTTAATCCAACAAGATTACTGATATCTGAAAATAGTAGTTCCTTTGCTAACGATAATTGGTTTGTTTATGAAAGAAGTTTAACTTCCCCTCCATCTTACGACAACTTTTTTCTCACTACCCCACCCCGTCAGAAAATATTTAAAATAATTCATAAATATTTGTAGCAGTACTCTTGTCGCCATCATTGATAAATATTTACCTGCTACGTTATCAATGAAGAAAATGCTATTGTAATTATAACTATCAGTTTGAAATGAGAATGGACTCCTCTATAGTTTAAGATCCCGAATTTGAAAGTAAGGTGAGTGTTCGTACGTCAGACTACTTGTGTGAAGTTGCTCCGAGAGCTCAACTCTTTCTGACACACCAGCAATCTTGTATCATTTTGTGGCATGGCTTTCTAAAAACCATCTATTCCAATCAGTCAGCGTAGTCTGAAATAATGTTCTATTTGCGGATATGTGAAAATTAAGAATGTTTTTGTTAGTATGGTATTTTTTATTTAAAACTAAGAGATAGACTATGGAAAAATTGTCTTAATTCTGATTAAATATATCTGCGATGCACAAGAAAACTTACACATTTCAACAATCTCAAATTTTGAGTTAAGTTAAAAAATATGTTTAGAATATAGTGAATTATTGTTACGTACTGCATTTGTTATAATATTGAAGATATCCACACGCCACAGGTCCCATGCACGGAGCAAGGAGAAGGGTATCTTGTGTGGCATTGCTCCCATTTCCTTGTGCTGTACTCTCAACAGTAATTTGAATCACTCTGAATCACTTGTGTTTTCGACTCCCACACTAGTAGATTTGGAGGGTTAGGGAGACATCAATTTTCTCTTCCTAGATTATCTTTTACTTTGCTCTCTTTATTACTCTTTCTCTCTCCTATATTTGTGTACCTTTTTTTTCAATTTCCTAGAGTGAGGGTTGGTACCTTGAAACCGTAAAAGTAACTGGGTATAATTAAAATTATATGACATTGTCCACGAAATAGACGTCTCCTGGATAAAATCGTTCTCTCGCAAAAATACGATTTTTGAGATTGCGCGTATCTTGTGTAAATGACCGACTGTATATAAAGATTACGTTTCTCCTTTTATTTTATCTTCTCTTGTCTTTATTTTTGTTCTACGTTTTCTTGATATCTTTTCATTCGGACGCACATTAATCGATGACGATCTCATTGAGTGAGATTTGCCCTCTGTGCCCGATTGGCAAAAACAAACGTTTCTACCCTGTACAGAACAATCACTTAACTTTTTTACTCCCCACCGAACGCGGCGTATACTACTCTTCCAGCGCCGACGATTTCGGCGCGTGTATCCACAAATCCACAACACCAGAACGCATCAAACAAGGCCCAGCGCGGCACGGCGCGGCGCGTGTCCCTTTGAACCACAGAGCGCGAAACGAGGGGTAATTGCGAGGCGGCGGCACCGCCTACGCAGCCGCTTATTTCACACCTACCTGGCGAATCGGAAGGGGGACTCTAATGAAGCGGCTTTCTCCCGCGCCGCAGGTTTCGCTTCGCAGATACGACGGGAGATACCCCGCGCCACGACCGTCCAAACAGAGCACGTGGTCACGCGCGCGTGCTCTGGTCGAAGGAGCAAAACACGGAATGAAAGAAAGAAAAATGAGAAGAAAAAAATAAGGTGGCAAAATGCAAACACTCTGAAAGGAAACGGAGAGGGTTAATAGTTATTAGGTGTTTGAATGTGATGATACTGAGCAGGCCGGCCAATTGATATCATAGGCCCCTACACAAAATTTTGTGAGCCCCCTCCTCCGACTTTCGCAGTTCTTAGGATTTTTTAAAAGCATCATAAGTATCGATTCAAGCCTAAATATAACACAACTTGTTAAGGAAGAAAAATGCAGAAATATTTTTTGTTCTTCCCTCCACCCCCCAATATTTGTCGAGGTTGTCGCCTTCTCCTTATCGGTGGTCCATCACAGAGAAAATGTTGCATTTCAATTGCTTTCCTAGTTCTTGAATTCATGGCAATACGATCTGCTGCACTAAAGTATTATCTTATTTCACTAAGTTTAATTTTTAGTTCTTTATAGATTCTAGGCTTCTTTATTTCAGCTCTGTTCTCGTCTCTTTATCTCTCATACACTCGCGCTCTACACTCACCCGTACTCTCTACCTGCCATTCTCTCTTCTCCCAGTCTGCATCTTACTTCTGCCACACTTCGTGATCTCACACACATCTTTTACTTTCCATCGCCCACTACGATAGCTCTAGAACGGAAATAAATAGATGAAACAACAAACTAGGAAAATGAATTCTTAGTTTTGCTCCAACGTAGTATTGCGCACGATTTATTAAGAATGTATAGTAAGTAATAAGTGATAGTTGATTTATTGACTGAATTAATTTTCCCCTTTGAACCTTATTTCAGAGATCGCATTGTAGTGTCAGAGTTCCTATTCTGTTTTTTTAAGCAATCGCAAATCAATGGCCCATGTTCTTTACAGTTTTCTAACGGACATACTTGGTTTCGGCTACCGTCCCCATTTCAAGGGTGACACTGAAGGTGCTGTGTTGAAAATCACAACACGTACTTTTACGCAGTGAGTTATTACGGCCGCAGAATTAAAGTTATGAAAATTTAAATGTTCATTTTTAATTCAAATTGATTTTTTTATGAAAGTTTTGTTTTTGGAGGGGGGGGGGGCTTTTCCATGAATCATTGTCAGTGAATTGTAGAAAAATATATTTTGATTATGTTTGTTAAAATGGACAATGCCTTTAGAAGGTACGAAATACAATATTGAATAAGGAAAATAATGGTTATGCGTATTGCGTGTGATTTTTTTTTGTGAAACTATGATATTTTGGCTAAGACATGAGTAATAACGTAAGTAGCAAAGTATCAATGTTTACATTTGAGTTGTAATACATCTCTAGTTGTGCGAAAATTAACAAAATTATGAAGCATTTACTTAGATATTTCGTTTCTCTATTTAGAACATCCACTTTTAATACGATACTCTTTGTGAATTTCTATTTATTTCCTTGGAGTTGATTTCAGTATTGTTTTCGTCTATCCTAATTATGTCGCATCGCGACGGAAATAGTGACGCTCTTTCTGCCCTTTGATCGAAAAATTTTTAACAGAGAATATTTTGATGTCTTGTGTTTCAAGCAGTTTGTCTTAAGCTTATTTACATCGATTATAAACTAGAGATCATGGTGGAGTGGCAGAGATGCAATATGAAGAGTCTTCCGCAACACATGCTTTGGAATTCTCGCTCAGCGGAAGTTAAACGAGCGGATGTTGCCAATCGCTTTGACATTCGGATGACGTGTGTGCTCCGATTACATTCAGACTGAACCGCCCTTCGTTAACGCGCATATATTTCTATTGACGTAACGAACTATATCTGTTATTCTATTCTACTATGTGAAGGGTTGTGGACAAATGCATGGTAACTTGGATGAGGTTCGATTTGCACAAACAGCGATGCTACCCTCAATAATAAACAGCTAAAAATTAATTTTGTTTAAACCTTTATTTCAAAAACCTCTTCGCTTCATTCTCTCGAGAATCATATACAAAGACCCAAAATATTTTCGATGTACTAGAGATTTCTCAGGCACTAGTCCTAACTTTTCATATCATTTAAAAATTGTGGACTACCATGTTTATGCCCACAATCCTTCATATGTTGAAGGTGGAAGCTCACTTGGTGCTGATTCTCAACGGAAACGTTTCCCAAAAATTATGTTCTGTATTTTCTGAAGAGTCTGTGAATTATGATCAAAATGTTTATTTCGAGGCAGATATATTTAATTTGGAAGAAGTTTAGTTGCAATTGAAAGGAATTTTGTTGAATGTGTTATGATGTAACGATTTAGCGTTGATGCTTGTCTTAGAGAAAAAGTTAATATTTCATGTACATGTGTTTTACAATATGTTTTGAAATATGTTTATGGTACAATGTTTCAAACACTTTCATTAAGTTTTTCAAACGATGTTTGAAGTATTAATAGGTAATAATTTCACTACAACGATTTTAATTTACATAACTATTACAAGAACTACGAGAAAGTGTGTGAAAATGGTATACTGTAAAATCATTAGTTATGTTTTGTAGGGTACAAATCGTGAAGAATATTTCTCACAATTAATGGAATGTAATCGTATATAGGTCTGTATTTCTGTGATATGAACATTTGAAAGTGTGTATCGCGTGCAGAGAGTTTGAAAGCAATGTTGGCTCAATTGGAAAACTGGTTGGGCATCGTAGAACAGGATCTGAACTGGCAACTTAAATCCGTTTACATCCCTTGGCGGAGTCCCAAAACGCGAAACGAGATCTGGATGAGGTCGTTGAATAGAGCCAGAATCAATAAATACTTGAGACTTTAGTTCCTGGCTTTCCCAAAAGCTTACGATCCTATATTCGGTGTACAACAAATTGAGGTGAGAAATTTATTATATTCCATCAGCCGTTGGCTCAAAGTGGTGGATGATAGCAATATTTTAGTGCGAGCGTGCGAAGAACCTCGAATGGCTGCTCAATGGGTCTCTGTTCAGGGAATGGTTGCACGCCAGTACTGTACCCCTGAATAAACGTTCGCAGCATAAATTTAAGGAGGATAGTTGGGGAGTAACAAATCATGAAAAAATGTGGCGATAAAAGTTATCTCCAAATAATTTCGTATTGCAATATCTTACAAAGTGATTTTTATGACATGTCTATTTTCTTTATCGATCACGTTTAACGTGAGCGCAGATTACAAACAAAATTAACAGCTTTTGGAAGTACAATGTGATACCGTTTTACATAAAAATGTGAAGGGAAATGTTTCCATTGAATTAAAAATATCTACAACACTTTTTAAATTTGAAAGTGATAATTATGAAAAAATACATTTTTCTGAAATAGTTTTAGGGACAGGACAGGGAATGTAATGGACTACCTTGGTTACGCATATGGATCTACATTTTCGTGGCTGCCAAATGTATTTGGGAATATCATAGCCATCCTTACTCTCAATTATAAATCTCAGAACTACAATCTCACGAAAACTCAAGTCAGACGAATTGATGCTGCAGGAAGCAAATTCCTCAGAAATGTGACAAAATGAAAGGAACAGAACCTCAGGAAAGGAAGGATGCACCGTCAACAATTGAGAAACGTTCGTCTTTGTTAGGGAAACTTGGCACTATCGAGTAAATTCGCTTTAGTATGTCTAAGTAGAATGGAAGAATGCCTCATTTCTAAGCTACTTCTGAATTAGATTCCCGAAAGAAGAATTAATGTGCATCTTTCAAGGAAACGAAGAAGTGATAAATTTTTAATTTGAATGCTCAAATACGTAAGACTGGAACAAACCAATTGAATTCATCTCTGAATGAATTGCTGACAATGACGATGACGATGACGATGTTGATGTCGGTAGAATAATGATAAAAAAGGCATGTATTAATTGCGAGACTCCGGTCGCAGGGGGAAGATCTGCAGCCTAAGAATCCCCACCCTGAAAATGTCCTCTTACTACGTAGACGGAGGGCGGTGTGCGTGCAACCCATCATCACTACGGACCGCGAGGTAAACACGTGTATCTACAGCCCGAGCCAACCTGTGTGCATCCACTTGCCGGGCACTCCGGCCAACTGGCGGTCACCTGCCTTTGCGTCTCACCGCAGCAGCCGTGGCGCAAGCGGCGGCAGCGGCGACGGCAGCGATGGAGGCGGTGATGGAGAAGAAAGAGACGGAGGGGGAGGAAAAGGAGGAGAGGGAGAACGAAGGGAGACTAAACAAGACGGATATGGTAAAGGAGTCGGAGACGGTAAAGGAATCAGAGCCGGTAAAGGAGACGGAGACAGAAGCGGTAAAACAGACGGAGAAGGTAAAGGAGACAGAGACGGTAAAGAAGGCGAAAATATAAAGGAGATGGAAAAGGATTCGAAAATGTGAAGGAGGTGGAAAATGAGACAGTGGCTGCCATAGGACTAGCGGTAGGATTGGTGGTAGGGCTAGTGGCGGAAGCGGCATCGGCAGTAGTGCTAGTGGGTCGGTGCGCCGCTCTGGCAGCCCCACACGCCGGGTGAAAGCGGCGCAGTGGAGGGGGGGGGCACGCCCCGGGGCGCGAGCCGCTAACCGCGCAGTTCCCGCGCCACCGCCAGGCGCGCTCGCGAAGCGGCGCCCGACTTTCCATCCGCGGCGCTGGGGAAGAGCGAGACGAGACACGTGGAAGGAAATACCGTCAAAGAATGAGTGAATTATCGAATGTAGTATGCTTATGGAAGATGAAAAAAACAAACAATAGATATATTAAGTCTTCGCCAGGGAAAAGATGGATTTAGGGCAGAAATCACTGTAAAAAAAATTATTTCCATTTTAAATTTTTCGTCTGGCGATTTCCAGCGGGGCCAATTTTGGGTCATCTGGAACTGTACACTACTATAGGGCGCTCCAGTTCGGTCCGCATTAAAACGGAGGCACAAGCAAGATGGAAGGACAAAAATGCATCCCCTGGGCGGTATTCGAGTCCGCCTCCTTGTTGACCGAGACATTGTGTGTGTGCGTGTGGTGTGTGTAACCATTTCGGTCGTGCTGGCAAAATCAAAATTAGCCATTAATTACTAAGAAGAGCTTCATCCGGTCTCGGGTTCGATCCGCGGTGATTCATGCGGAATTTCTTGTCAACAAAACGAGCACTCGACAGTTTTTCTGGAGATTCTCCGCATTCTTAAATTTCTTCTGACTCTATTTCCTCCAATTCTATGTTAATCGTTCACCTAATTATTATTGTCGCTATCATCTACACGTTAGCTAACTTATGGAAATCGAAGACAAGAGCAGATGAAGGGCTCCTACATCCCAATAAATAAATAAATAAATAAATAAATAAATAAATAAATAAATAAATAAATAAATAAATAAATAACTTCATAAAATACTTTGGTTTTAGAGACACAGAAATGTCTCTTGCGTGTGTGCTTGCCTTTGGAAATATGTTTGGATTGTTTTAGGAATCAGTTTTAGGGTTGTAATTATCATAAGTGTCTTCCTCTGTGAGCAGATCTTTGAAGGAAGATGTACTATGTTGAAATGGAATAGTTCATCTTGATTTTCACTCGAAAGTTTGTGTACGTGAACTTTAAGACGAGAGTGAATGACTCTGTGAATCCAGAAGATATTTATCACATAGGAGGTTTCTTTCATGGTATATGATCTAGGCATTCTCTCTAAAGCAGAGTTTTATTACTCACTTACTGACTTAATAAGTCTTACAATTTCTCTTTCATTCGCCATACGTACCATTAATTCGTCGTACTCTTCTTACATTATAGTGCACTCTCGGTTTCTTGAATGAAAGGTAAAACTGTCCTCATAAGAAACGGCATCACTATTTTCACTTATAAACTATAAGAGTTACAAAACCTGATATTACATTAATACGAAATGCATTACTCGTAGCTTTTCAAATTTGTACATCATTGGTATTTTGATATTTAAACATTGTAATCCAGTCTAAAAAATTACCACAATTTTCATTGAGAAATTGCTTTTCCGTCGTTGTTTGTGGAGTTTGTCCTTTCTTAATTCATAATTTATATTTATCTCCCGATCAAACTCAGTCTACAATCCAGATTCATGGAGACAAATGCCTCAATATCTTCATTTTGTAACAAATATGAATTTATATTCGAAGGGCTATTTCACTTTCCCAGAGAACGTTTTCATGACATTTTTGTTATTGATTTGCACTTACTTTTTAAAGAGCAAAAGTTGCATAGTACTAAAACATCATGAATCATTTAAATAAAAAAAGTATTTTAACTTTTTTTCGTGTTTTTTTTACATAATGTTCATTCTTTGGCCGTACGCCCCTTTAATGTAATGGGATAAGAGTTTTGTAGTTTTTTGTAATAAATGATTTTAAAATCTAAATACAGCATCCAAGTTCACGATGTCGATTAGGAAAGTTAAGCGAAGCGAAAGGAATGTCCATTCGAGCCCTGATCTCGGAGCAGTTTCCGGCGGAGGACCGTCGTCACGTCGAGGGGCGGCGTTTTATCTGGCATCTAGGCGGCGGCGGTGCACGCGAGAGTCGCCGCAGCGGCGGAAGTTGGAAGGCGTCGACAGGCAAACACGCCAACTTGCTCCAGCGCGTCGCCACAGACACCGCCTTCGCCTCACTCTCTCCTTCTCTCTCTCTCTCTCTGCCGCGACCGTCGACGTCGCTTGCGCCTCAAACACCGCCTCCGCCAACACTACCGCCACCGACACTACCGCCACCGACACTACCACCACTAACACTACCGCTATCACTACTACTACTACTACTACCGCCTCCACCCTCCGATGCAGCCGCCATCGCCACCAACGTCTACGTCCTCCATCCCAACCACCGACATCTTCGCCGTCGCCACCTCCGTCGCAATTGATGTCGACTCCAATTTCGCCGCGCCCACACACACACACACACACACACACACACACACACACACGCACTTTCTGTTTCCTTGCGTCTCCCATCTCCAACACTACAACTTCATAACTGACGCGGTCATCCTCGTTCTTTTAAGTTTTGGGATCATCACGTTTTTAAAGAAAGCTATTGCCATTCCCCCGCAATAATTCATGAAACCTTCGTAATACGCTTAGAAACGTGAAAGGTGTGCCGAGTTGCGAGTGGGCTACAGCGATAATTGATTTGTAGTGGTATTAATGTTGTGGGAATCACCAAAGTTTCTCCTAAAAATAGTTTCGTGTAAGATAAACACCGTCCCCTGTATTGACTGCAATATCCTAGATTAATGTCCATATAACATTTCCTACGAAAGCTGAAAATGAATTCTCTATGGGAAGTCGCTAAAAACTCATTAGAATTAGTATGTTCACGAAGATCCATCGCCGTGGCAAAGGAGAAGAGAACCAAGAAAAAATATCTTATCGATCCGCGTGCAGATTCTCGAACGGTGTAGTCGTTCCTTTCCTAGACGCGCTTATCTATTCCCGCCTTCCTCTTCGCCGACATTGTCGATGTGCGACGTCGGTCGCTTTTATTGTCACTTCACACCCACTAACGCCACCTCTGTCGCCTCAAGCACCGTTTCGTCTTCCGCCCGCAACCCCTATCTATATCCCGAGCGCTGAAACCTCCTCCTCCTCCTGCCGCAGCGGTGCCGCAACTACTTGTGCGGAGTTTGTCGCCCGGTGATTTAGAGGGTGGTGAAAGGGGCACCGCGCCACCGTTGACGTAGACGGCGCCCCGACGCGACGCGACGCGACGCCGGTGGAAGTGTGGTGGCAGGGCGCGGGCGGGGCTACGAGGATTGGATGGGGGCGGGTGCCGGAGACGTTAATTTTTAGTTAAGGGTGGAGGTGAGTTTGGTTTTTTTCTCATTTGCTTTATCATCCCCAGGTTTCGGAACTGCGAAAGTCATATTAGGAATTAGGAGTGGAATGTATAATACTTTTTGAATCTTTAAACATATCGTCATGCCATTTAGCATACTTCGTAACTCCAGATTAGACAATTTGCAATGAAAAGAATAAACACAGCCGGGGAGCAGAATTTTAGTTTCCTTTCTTGTTGAACTTATAAATACTGGGGAACTCAATTATTTAAAGTGCTCGGTTTCTTATTTACTTTTATTTATTACTCTTCTTTCATAATTATATTTTATCATGAAGAAAACAGAAAATAGAGGAGGGAATATCGTGTTACGAGGTTTGCTAGCAAGAAGATATTATATTTCATCTGAATTATTTTTGTTATTCGTAAATTATGTTATTAGAATATAAAGAACGGAATTGTAAGAACTTACCTTCGTAACATGTATGCGTGTCGTTTACTTCAGAAAACAATACAGTTCGATTTCTGATATTCACGAACTTGAAGTATTATTGAGGATTTTCTGTGGGTTGAGGAACGAAGCAACTAGTGAAGGTGGATCAATGTCCAGTTCAATCTTCCGCCCTAACAGGCCTAGAAAGTTGTTGGGATAACTTACCAAGATGTGGTTGATGGGAGTGCTCGCCATGCAACGACCCAGTGGTGACCTGGAGGGATTGAAACGCGTTGCCCTTCAGCTCCCAACCCGATATCTCTAAAGCGGTAGCACGTTGGCTATCTGGACCGTTCCTTCCGGCAACTGGAATCGATGGCCTTCCTAACTACGATGGTTCAAGAGCGGACTTGCAACCATATACGATGAGACACCGTATACCGTGTTCTATTTGTTCATTAAATTAGAAGTGGAGAGCGTTCAAATTCCTCTGGTTATATTCCATTGTGTACGTAGAGTTGCCTCCAAGCTTGATCGAGAACTATTTACTCTTTCAAAACTTTCCATTTTATCTTCAACTCCCGTAAACTTCAAGTTATTCATAGTCAACTGACTGTAATAGCTGACAATCACAGAAAAGATGAGAGATAATTCCTACAATTATACTTTCACGAGAAGGAGCTGGGCTGAAGTAATAGCTAAGAAAGTGGAAAGTTATCGAGAAATCTCGGTAGCTTTGATTTCAAAGAGGATGCAACTGATTGAAAAACTTCTCGGCACTCTATAAATGAAAAGTATTCGAACTTTGCCCAAAAGAGATCTTTGAAATGCCAATACGAAAACAGAAACGTAACCAGATTAATTCATATTAGAGCTTCAGATTGTAAAGTTTTGCATGTCTTATGCTAGATTGCGTTTTAAATAAAAACTCGAAATTATTTTTGTGAAAGCTGATATATGGTTGCTAATAGAGCTTAAACTATGCTGCCTAACTTTTCATGCCATATATGAAATAACAGGAAAA
This sequence comes from Gryllus bimaculatus, assembly GCA_017312745.1. NCBI lineage: Eukaryota > Metazoa > Arthropoda > Insecta > Orthoptera > Gryllidae > Gryllus > Gryllus bimaculatus. The sequence goes on from BOPP01000056.1 coordinate 6,158,556, forward strand.
AGGGTCATTTGTATTTCCAGTATTTCTAATTTTGGAAGAATTAAGTATCGGAACAGTAATTTCAGTTGCTTTCCAATACAAGGGAATGGTGCTCCCCTTATGTACTACTTGTCTCGCATAGCTCACTCTTATTCTATTCTCGTTGATATTTCAAATTACTGTCCAAAGTTTACTATCATTGTTTAATTGGAAGATTTTCATAATTTTAGCTTAAGATCAAATTTTGAGTTGGTCCCTTTAGAGGCATTGAAATTGTTACAAGATCCGGTTTTCTGGACTGAAAAATGTGTAGTTCTGCCGTGAATGCTCATAAATCAACGAACGTATGTTACTACGTAAATAAGGGATCGCCTGAGTAGTACCTTAACAAACGGGACACGGACCGCGTGCGATGTTTCTTGCCTCTTCCTTGTCCCCTTATCTCCCATTACAAATACGTGCACTACACTATGGCACGGATTGGGGAGCACGGAGCTGGTCCAGGTTGGGTTGGAGTACTGCTGGGGGAGATACTTGGATAGGAAAACGCGTTCAAGTTGGCGTCTCACATTCCAGATGTAAAGGAACACAACCACCTCCCGAAATATAGCATGTACTTATCTTAAGTGGGTGATGTTATCAATGGTTGATGCACCGAAATCAATATTTCCTTGAATCAAATATACAGAACACCTTTTCCGCGGAATTCCTCTTAAAATAAGTAAATCTCGAAGGCACATAATCAGTCATAAGGAGCTTCGCTTCCTCTTTGTTTGGTCACAGAGTGTTCCACGAGCTCTGCCTTGATTCTCCTTCCATCGCAGCTGCCATCACTGTCGAGTGCTGCTCCTGTCATCCGCGGCGGTAGAGGGCGCCGCGTTGCTGCCGACGCTGTCAAAGGAAACAATGGACGTTGCGGCCTGCGATCGTCGTTTATCTCGCGGAATCACTGAATGCTGTTCTTTTGTTTGCCGGCTTCCGGACGACGCGGCGTCGGCGGCGGACGCTAGCGCATCGCGAGGGGCGGCTGCCGCTTCTCGCTTGTTTCTGCGAATGAAAAGTATTGCGGCATTGCGCTGTTGTGGGCGTTCCAGGAAAATGAACCGGGTTTTGTGAAGCAACGGGTGGTTGTGCGGTGGGTAATGCTCATTGGATTGAAGATTCTGGAGCTTGGTGGGGCAAAATATGGTGCTGCACTGTTTGCGACCTAATTTGACTTGTGGGAAAAACTCCGGATTCATGATGATGAAGATAATGATGAGTATCATACCCCTGCATAAGCGAAGCAGGTTTATACATTTACGTCCTCCCGTTTCGTACGCAGATTTCTTATAACGGTAGTTGGCCATTGCCTTCCGCTGCATGAAGGAGAAAAGGATGACCTGGAGCTTCGAATGCTGATGGTAATGATAAGATACATGGTCTAAGGAAAATCTGAGTATGTGATGGAAAGAGATGACTTCGTTATTGCGCTTCGTATCCGATTTCAGTCATGTATTTATCAGTACTCATGTATAATTAGTAAGTATATACCCGTATCTCTACATTTGTTTATAATTTTTGTCTTGATAGTTGCGTAATTTTTTTTTTTTTTATATTCCACCTTTGTCTCAATTTTTCATTCTTTGGCCTCGGTATCTGTCGGTACTAGTTAAGAAACTGGTCAACTGTAGGAGTTATGTGGGATTGATACATTTTCACGTTCCCATATACGTACGTATATACGGACTCCACGAAGCAAAAGTGTAGAACACAGTACATAGTAAAAGGAAAGTGTGTAATGCTGCGGGAAATTGATTTCAAGATACAGGGATACAGCTGATCTCTATGACAGTTAAGATGATCTCCTTAATTACCCATGGTAATCTCATTGGGATAAATATAACTGGGACTAGGAAGATTATGTACATTGTGGTCATAAATAGTCGATGAGTAAAAAAAAATAAATATAATAATAATAATAATAATAATAATAATAATAATTGCAAAGGTACCTAAAAATTATCAGATTTCAACTACCAAGAAACATGGGATAGCGTGCGATTCCGCTTTCGACAGGCGATATTGTTAAGAAAATATGTCGTAAGTTCTGAAATAAGATGCCCTTGTTGCTGCAACTGAATCTAACAAAAGAACTCCCGGTGGTTTACTGTTTGGCAGGAAAAGTGTCTGGAAAATAATAATAATAATAATAATAATAATAATGATAATAATAATAATAATAATAATGATAA
>BOPP01000056.1:6160786-6181432 GCA_017312745.1 Gryllus bimaculatus
TAATAATAATAATAATAATAATAATAATAATAATAATAATAATAATAATAATTAATAGTGACGCCTTTAGTTCGCGAGGTCGTCCCGTAGCGCACAAGACGCGACGGCGCGAGCGAGGCGAAGCGCAGAAGGCGCCATTGAGCGCGCGTGGCTCAATGGAGGAGCTGCTCCTCGCCCTCCTTCCGGCGTCCACGTGCGGAGTGCCCCGGAGAAATCGCAAGTGGGCGGCGGCGCGGGGCGGCGCGGGGCCACGCGGTCGGTGTCACTGACCGTGGGCGGGGGCGGGGCGCCCGCCCAACGCCCATCACTCCAGCGCTCGCCGAGGCGCTGTTCCCGCCTCCCGTTCGCTGCCGGCCCCCGAATGAGCACCCGTCCCCCCCTCCGTGAGATCCAGAGTCGTGTCAAGTAACTGTTTTTACACATCTGGCATTTCCAGGTGGACGTGAAAACGACAGTCAGACAGAGTGCTTGGAAATTAGTTGCTGTTATTTGGGAGTTTAGTCAAACTTTCCTACGACGCTCATGTAGTTAACTAAGAGCTAATGTTTTATTCTATCGATAACGGTCTGTCTTTCCACTCCATTCCAGCAATCAAGGTGACATCGTTCGTTCCATTGGTTAACAGTCCAGTGAAAGGTGTCCTTTCCTCACGATCTGCCTAGTTTACGTTTGTGTGTCGATGCCCTCTTGAATCTCATCTTCGTTTGGACTGCGCTCGTATCTCTGTTTTTTCTGCATTTTCATCTCAAGGGCTTGCTAGTTAAAAGGTGATTATATTACTCTACCTCTCTTATTTTATTCCGTTCAGCGAATAAGTTATTATATCACTGTCACTTGTGAAAGGAAGTTAGGCCAAGTGGTTTAGAAACGAGGACATGAATTTGACTTATAAACTTGCACTACTTTCGCTGGCGCCTTCGGCCTGAATACGAATATTTATGAAGTGCAATGAGGATTAAATGTAGAAAACTTTCCAGTTGTTCTTCGTGTGCGATTTACATTTTTTCTTCACCTTCACCTTGTCTACTTTTACTTTATTTCACATTTCGTAAAATGTCCTGCAGACAGATCCACATTTTTGACACTGTTTACGTGGCACTAGTCCAGTGTTTTACGCAGAAATATTTCAGTGGTGTGTGGTGAAAAAAGTTAGGGATGTTGTTTAATTACATCACCCTTTGACAATTACAAGATTTTTTTTCAAAAGAGTGGAACCATGTTTTATAAAAGTTTGTTATATTAATGAAATAGACGGAACATATATTATATTTGTGGTAGGCTATATGAAGATGCAAGGCAACATTATTTACATGATGTAAAAATGATGTAGAAACCAAATATTTGTTCGTTTTCTAATGTGCTTTAGGAATTATACAAGCGATGAGAAAAACTGAAAACTCATGTATATTTTTCCAAATAGCATCATCTCCCCCCTCTGTCTGTCTGTCTTTCTGTCTGTCTACCTCACCCCTGGGTGGTGTCCCAAACGTTTCAGGGAGTTGTTAAAAACATTGTGTTTATTAAGCAGATCGCTAGGGATACAGAGTAACGCAACCTCCGCCATTTAATATCCTCTCACGCGATAGCCCCGCCAGGCAGCAACCAGGCGCTGAAGGCTAATTAGAACAATTTGTGACGTAATAGAGATTTGTAAGAATGGTGTGGGATTGGCTCGTGGATATCATCACACAGCTCCAGTTCTCCTGCCAAGTGGATATAAAACGGTGGGATCTGTGGACCAGTGGGCTGTGTTACTCTCTGCGCCTTGGGAGTGTGGGCGCGGTGTCGCTGGGGCAGCGGAGCCTGACGGATTGCAGCGCGCGTGCCGCGTCCGCGCGCAGAACGAGCGCCGACGCAACGGAGCTGCGGAGCGACCACGCCGCCCCCGGCCCACCCGCCAACAGGTTCTGCAGCTCCACCGCGTGCCGCGCGCCGCCGCCGCCCGCCCCCACCCCATCCCCACCCGCGCCGCGCGCCGCCCCGCCGCGCGCCCGCCCGCCTCCGCCACCGCCACCGCCACCGCCACCGCCACCGCCACGCCACGCCACCGCCACGCCGTCCACCGGCCACGCCACGGCCACCGCACGCCACCGCATCCCCACGCTTCCCACGCTTCGCCACCACCACGCTACCGCCACGCATTCCGCAACCGCCACCGCCATCCCCAGGCTCCCCACCGCACGCCTCGCACCGCCTCACCACACCGCTCCCCACGCGCTCCGCCGCCACCTCCGCCACCGCTCCAGCCACCGCCTCCGCCAACCTGCTCCGTCCACCGCTTCGCCACCACCACGCGCCTACCGCTCCCTCCGCCACGGCCCCCGCCACGCGTCTTGCGCCGCTGCCACCACCCGTCCCGATGCCTCTCCGACGCCGCCGCCCACGCCCCCACCGTCACCGCTATCTTGCTGCTAGTCCTTTCACGGTCGCGCTCTACACGTCCTCTCTCTGCCGCGACTCCGTCACTCACTGCGATGTCACTGACTACAACAAAATTCAGCAACAACCGCAAAACAAAGCTTTACCGACATCGCCACTCTTCATACCATCTTCATAGTTAACACGGTACTGATCTGACGTCATCAATTTTGACCACCGCCTTCTCATCACCACAGTAATTAGCCACGTCCCTGCCGTTGACAACCGCCCAGACATCCTCAACCGGCTGAGATGGCTCAGGAATCTACTGATGTCACTGTAGTGCTCTGTCAGAGAGGGTTTAAGGTTCGAGAGGCCGAGTGTGGCAGGTTTTTCGACTCTAGTTACACAACTAGATCGTATCGTCGCCGTCTGGAGGAGGTTAAGCATGGTAGTCTGCTGCACTGATGGTAGTTTCCTTGGTTTCGCGGACAACCACGCGAATGCCAGAGCCGCTGTACACTAACAACCGGTTCACGGATCGCGCGCCATCTTTTTTTCTTCTTGTCTAATACTTCACCCTTTATATACACACAATCAGGCGCACACACACCCACACACATTGCACTATTCTACTACACATGTCCGGATCAGTCGGAAGTTTACTGCTAGTCAGGGCTGAGCGGTGCCCCGCTGGCGCGATACGTGAATGTGCAAAAATCCTCAAGCCAACGTTTAAGTCTGTGTCGATCTTGCTGTCCAGTGAGGAAGAATTCCGCCGCCCTAGTGCGAGATAATAGCATGCAGTGGTTTCGGAACTAATCATCAGCACTTGACGCGCCCGGAACTTCGATCACATGACGCACCGCCGTTTTCTTAACCATGCTCACTGCTGTTGCTACCGTCTGTATCTATTGTGACGTCATGGATACTCACCAGCGACCACAGACACAGAGCTTCGTATAACAAATATATTTATTAACAAGAAAACAAAAACAAATATATACAACTTATATAATCTATACACACTAGCTCTGTAGACATTATCCCTGATCGCGGAGCGATCAAACCCGTTATAAGTGGTTTTGAGATTGTGGCATTCGCCATCTACTTTTAAGCGCGCACAAACCCTAGCTTCCGTACCGGATGTCACGCTGGACAACAAAGTCGCTTCTGGCGCACCAAACGGCTGGTTGCCTGTCGCAGGAGCGATCATTTCCGATTGAGAAACGGCGTGAATCGTGGCACATCACCACTCTTCCCTCGACACGCACACTAGCATCGCTCCCGTGAAACCGCAAGCCACCAAGCATAAAGTCCGCAGGCTTCGTCAACTATGACTCCAGCCTCGCGAGCCATTGGCTCGCATATGCACGTCGTGGCGCCAAGTTTTGTTGCACACGCACGAGTCTCACCATGTCTCCAGAACTACCACTGCTTCTGTACAGCTGTTATTACTAGGGCGATGGCCCTACGTGACCTACTACGTCACGCACCCCTCGCTTGTTATAACAGTGAAAGCTTCTATAAGCGGAATACTCCCAAAGCCTTGTGTCTCCCGTTTCCGCGTTCTTTCCTTTTACGGAAAAACCCTTCTTCCTGTGGCAAGGCTAATCCTGCCAAGCGTCCCCAAAAATATGCCACGAGGCACGCTGGCTAATACGTTACAATAGACGCCTTCTCTCGTCGTCACCACTACCATGACAGCTAGAACAGAAACTAAAACCACAACACGGCCGCAACACCTACCTCCTCGCCTATTAGAAGAAACTGTACAGAGGTCCACAACCACGCAGTCTGCTCCTTTCCATCCGCGGGTGAACGTAGCCGACGGTACAGTGACCGAGCGACGTGGCGGCCTTGTACTGCACTGAGTCACGATGTTGTACCCTACATTGTGCTATTCACGTTGCGCTCCACGTAGATAAAATACTTGATACGCCGCCTCTGGTTTTCAATGTGCATCGTTTGATTGGTTGGTTTAACGTGCTTAATTTGGAATCTGAGTAGAATGTTAGAATTGTATCGAGTTCCTAATAGACGACCTCATTATTAGTTCAGCGTTAACAAGAAGAATTTCAATTATCTTGTGCTTCATATCATGATCAGTTTGTGCTCGGATATTATATTTCGAGGTTGCATTGAATATGTTTTAACAGATACTAGTAATATATTTAACAGTGCGCGTCTGGAGCGTTACAACCGCCCTATGGGTTCCTACAGGAACAGTCGCAGACACTTGACAGTATTGCCACATTCGTAGAGAAAGGTTTTTAAATATTTACTGTAAAATGAATTATTATTATTATCGAACATTGTTTCTGATAACTTTCCTCTGTTGAGTGAAAAAGAAGAAATAAAGAGGTTATTTCTTCGAGTGATACCACGAGCTCGACTGCACTTCAGTGATACTCCTGTTATGCTCGTTCCACATTGTTTTATCACTTGGGCGAGGATTTTTATGCCGTAAAGAAATCTTGAAATATGCAATTAAATGTGCATTTATGACCTAAAAAGTCTTAAATATGCTCTTTCATATGCAATATTGTTAGTTTAACTAATAATATTAAATAGATCCTCTATAAACCTTTGTTGATTATATTCAGGAGAAGGATGCTTGGAATGAAAATATATATTCTTGTGTAACCAATATAATTTACCCCACTTCGCGAGAGAAATACTTGATAAAAATATTAATCTTAGTGAAGTACATTGTCTGTCTTGTTGAATTACCGCAACACCATGTAGATCGGTAAAAATTAAATTTGCATTGTGTGGTGGACAGGCCATTTACGCCAAACCTCTCTCAAAGCAGTCTGAGATATCTCAATCTGGACGGCAGGACCAAACATGCGACGCGACGCGAAGTGTCGGTGTTAGCGCGTACGTGAATATAAGGAAAGCAACGAGAGTATCATTTCGGTCTTTGGAGACGTCATCTGACGGCAGGTCGGACAACGTTGCCTGGGACAACAGAAACCTTCATTTACAAAAAGGGTGAAAATCAGTTTCGTATTGAGGGTCCATTCTGGCATTTGATGACAAGACACGCCCCGGAGTCGTCCGGTTTGCTGAACTCCCGGCCTCGGAAGTGACCAGAAGGTCATGATCGAAAAGTGGGCCATCGTGATACTGACAGTGTGAATAAAATGGACTCGAAACGGCTTGTGCGTGTATGCCGTCATGTACGCAACAATTCCATTTTTGATCCGAAGTGTCAAATTGGTGACGCCGACGGCGGCAGGGCATGCCATGCCCCGGGCGAGTCAACTACTGCAGTCATTAGTCTCGTAAGTGTAGTGCATTTTTTTCTCGGGATGTGGTGGTGATCTTCCCCCACTGGATTGCGAAATCTACCCTCGACCTACGGTCGGCTAGCGGGATGTTTCCCAATCAGGTGGGGGGAGATACCTGAGGCAAGCGCTTTGCTCCCGACCGGTCTCCCGTCATGTGTCGGAGCGTCGTCGGATTTTCGTTGGTTTTGAAGCGGCGTCGTTAGGCGAAGTCGTCTTGGAAGGTCCGAGAACAATGCCTGAAACCACGAAAGCCTTATTTGCAAAACAACGGGAAAATATTGGATAATTCAACTTGGCCCGGAGTGCACAGTCTTTCATCCCTGGGGCAGGTCACGTGCCCTGACACAGACGGCTTGGCGGACGCGCGTGCACGTTAGTGACTGAGACGGAGGCTGAGGTCTAAGAAACGGTCAACTACGAAACAATGGTCTGGAAGCAACGCTTCGCGGGTGCAATTAACTCGCACAACGTTCGTGAGCCTTTATTAACGTTAAAAAAGCCTGCAATTTTGGTGAGGAGCGTCCAGTCTCGCGCCGCCGCAGGGACGCAGCTGGGCCTGCTGGGCCTTCTGTGCCTGCTGTGCCTGGCGCCGGGGGGCGGGTGGGGTGAAGACGCGCGCGGAAGTTACCAGACGGAGGGATACGAAACTGTCACCGAAACGACGGTGCTTCGGTTGGTACTTCGGATCGGTTTTGCTACTTCGTTAGTTTTTGATAAGACGTTGGTCTTGACCGGGAAGTGGCTCGGGACATCATCTCATATCACTACTGCGCCTTTGACAGCGATATCTTACGTTCTAGTCCCAACAGGGGCAGGATTGTCAGCTAGGCCGAATTCAGTAGCTGTCTGGAGGGTAATTCTAGCGACCGGCTGCTCTGGTCGGTAGTTGTCCGTGGTTTCTCCGATCCTTACCAGGCGAGTACCGGCGTAATACCTAACAAACGGGACACGGACCACGCGCGTGCTTTCCTTCCTCCTCCATGTTCTATCCTCACCCCTTACTTACACATACTTACACTAATATGCACTACACTTCCACACATACCGGGAGACCAGTCGGATGCGGCAATGGCTCGGTGTACAAGATGTAACTGTCTTTCAACTGTCAACAAACAAAACTCGCAACCAGCGAAACGGCGAACGAACGAAACAGACCATTGGACTTTGTTTGGAAGCCACGCAAATAAAATGGACTCGCTGAGCGTTGGGCCCGTAAGCCTTCATTTAGGCAAAAAATCCCAATTTTGGTTGGAAGTGTCCAATCTGGCAACGTCGACAGCGGCGGTGCAGCGCATGCCCCGCACCACCACGCCACGCCACGCCACGCAACGCCACGCCACGCCACGCCGCGCCACGCCACGCCACGACCACGCGCCAGGGGTCGCCGCGAAAGTGACCGGAAGGGGGGAGGGAGGGCGGTCGGGCGGGCCACAGGAAGCGGGCGGGGTCGGATTGCGCGCGGGGAGTGTGAAATGAAAACAGCCCGGGAAGCGGCACTTTCATTTAGCCGCTGCCCACCGGAACAATCCCGCGCTGCGCCGGCAGCGGTCGCCGCGGCGCCACGCGGAATTAGATCCAGCTATGACGTCTCGGTACAATCTGTCGAGGGAGGGAGGGGAGGCAGGGGTTGAGGGGAAAACACACCGCGTGTGGCCTGATTGCCTGGCGCAGGGGTTTGGAGCAGCGTCCGAGTAGAGTGCGTGCATGAAATCTCTGCGCTCGGTGGTGTACAATACACTCACATTTTTGTAAGAAAGCACCAGTAAACAAAAACAAACAAAAAAAGTCTCATATCATAGACGGAACAACTTTGTGGGTGATTACTAGGGGCGGATACTTGATGACCTAAAACATTGCCAAAAATGATCAATAACATTCTCTTAAATAGTTTTAAAAATGCTCTAAAAACAAAGAAAAATGGCGTAAACATTTGATCAAAATTACTTTAGATGAATAACTCAAGCTTATGTGATCGAGGCGTAATGCTTTTGTTCAAATGAACTCAGCTTGCCAACTTTTGGTTCCGCCTGCTGTAAATTTTTTTGAACTGTGTACCATTAAAATGATATTAAAATCAATGGAATCAGCTAAAATGGATGAAAGATGACGTGAAAAGGTAAAAAAAAAGACTTTCAAAGACGTTTTGTCATACATAAAATTATTTTCTGTACTAAACGGCATCTAAGGCTCTGTACTAAACGGCATCTGCTCTAAAGGTAAAAATGACATTTCGTTAAAATTCCTCTCCCTAGTGATTACAATCCTTGGCTCGCATTGGAGCCGACTTTAACGGCCGAGATGCCTAATAGCATGTACCGCCTCAGAACTTCGTTCCGAAGGGTCGCGGGTTCGTGTTTCCGCCTTGGGCATGGATGTTTGTCCCTTGTGTGTCATGTATATGTTGTTGCAGAGGGCCTCGCATTCTGCTGACCTCAGATCCGAGGGAGCCGCCAATATTTTGGGTTCTAGTGCGTGGTCGAATATGTGTCACATCGGGACGAACAGGGTAACGTACTTTAATCTGGCCAAAAGCCCTAGACAGAAAGATAGTTTCTGATCTTCTGGGTCAATGACCCCTCTCTCGATCAGATTTTCGTCCAGTATCCCTGATCCTTGAGCAAATACTGAGCTGGACTGGACGTAAATGTAACTTCAAATTAACTTCTCCCCATAGCACGTCATACACAGTTTTAACTGTTTTTTACGTAAATAAATAAATAGATCATCTATAGTATGCGTAAATGGTTATATTGTGAAAGGACTGTGTCTCCTTTGTCGCTCACGCTTTGACAGTCGGCGAAGGCACGTATATATTGCGCAAAACTCTACGCGAGGCCCCAGGCTGAGGGCCCCTTCCGAAATTCTTAGTGGAAGGGGGCACCACCCCCTGCCCCCTCCCTGGGCGTACGCCGTAATTTCCATCGTTTTCAGTAGCCCCCCCCCCCCCGGCTTTCATACAGCAGTCTGCTAGTAGTCTCATGGCGTGTCAGAGAAGGAGAACTAGGAACTGAATTTGAAGTTACGTAACTTCCGGTTTTATATGAGAACATGCTCGATCTTCCTCACTTATGACAATAATTTTGCCTTTACAATGCCAAGAGGGCTAGAGTAACATTGAAAAACCAATCATCTACTTATTTCTATGTTGTGGAATTGGTGAGGAAGTTATTAGTTTGTCCCTATCGTGCATTTGATATTTATTATATTTCGAGTTATTGGATGGAATAAATGTCGGCTATTGAAGTTGAGAGTGTGTTCGGAATATTTTTTCCAGAAAATAATTATAGAAATAATTCTGTTGAGAGTTGATATGTGACCTATATAGTAATATTTTATTGGGAAAAATTGCAGTTCTCTTTCGGCGTAACGATGAAGTGAATTAAAATGTATGTATTAATTTTGAAAAAAAGTATCTCAGGCCTCCATACATTATTTCATTTGCAGTACTTCAAAACTAGTTCAATTGATTGTCGATCAATCTATCATGGATTTCGGACAGTAATCGAACCTTTTTTTTCTGCAGCAATGCTCAAATCTTTACAGTACGTGTGTAAAACCTTAATGAAAACAAAAATTTTAATGAGAACGTAACACCCTGGCAACATGTAAAAAAAAATCTCGTGTTTACTCCGCTCTGTGAATTTTCTGCGCTCACCAAAATACAGCAGCGGCTTGTACTTGAGAGCTCGTGGAATGCTTGTGTTGCCTGCGATCTTGTAGAAAATGAATCTACGCGACTTTCATTACAGTATAAAAGCGCGATGCGGCACACCGCTGATGAACATTAGCCGAGCTAAGTACGGTAGTTACCATCTGCTTCTTAGTGCTTTCGTGCAGTACTGGCTAGCGTCCAAGAGAGTTTCATTAGCATTTGAGCTACTAATACCATTAGGGCAGTGGTTAATTTCGACCGCTGTGCGAGTGGAGATCATGGCACGGGACGTGGATTTCACTGTTTAGCAACTTCCCGTGAGTTTAGACAAAGTGGGAATGGCTTTCCTCTGGCGGAAATGCAGTAGAAACGGCCCAGAGTCTGCAATTAAGCTCTAAATGGCTCAGGAGAACACTGTACGCATCTCTGACGTTCGAGAACGCGTGCCCCATCCTCTGTGAGAACTGAGCACATAACGATGAACACAGCCGCAGGTGTGCGGACTAATTACTCATGGTCGTGTTTGCGAACTGACCTCCGAGGGAAAGAGTTTCTGCCGAGATTCTAACTTTCGCAGTATTTGAAATATGACCAATCTGAAATTCTGTTAATTGGTTTTAAATCTGAGACATAATTACTATCAATATATTTAAAATATTTATTTATTAGAAATATACCTATCCAAATTATGGATTTCCTATTTTCTTTAATAGTAATTGCTTTCAAAATAATTGTATTTTTACGCAAGTATTGGATAATTTAATTGGATAGACGTCTTCTATAATCGGTGACCAACGATTAGAAATACTTAAATGAGTTTCTAACTATTACAGTGTAATTTTTAAACATGTATTCTGTCGAAAATGCTATCATCCGGACACGTGTCTTCAGTAGCGACCTCTTTCAGTGAAGATCCCAACGAGTTGTATGATTCCTCGTGACGAATAGTGGTAAATAAACGCACGCTGACCCACAAATAGGTGAGGCCAGCTCCCAAATTGCCCAGTTCCTCTCTGTACTTGTTTTTGCTCTCCGCCCCGCCTCTTCACTAGTCGCTGCGCTCGGCGACTGTCCCCGGCCCCATCTTCAACTGCCACCACTGGCGCCAGCACCGCCGCCTCGCCCTCCTGACCGCCCCGTCACTCCCCCAAAACCTCCACTCCCGCCGCCCCCATGCCCCCGCCGCCCGCCGCCCCCGCCGCCCCCGCCGCCCTCGCGGCCCCCGCCCCCCGCGCCCCCCGCCCCCCGCCGCGCCGCCCCGCGCCCCCGCCGCCCCGCCGCCCCCGCGCCCCCCCGCCGCCCCGCCCGCCGCCCCGGCCGCCCCCGCCGCGCCGCAGCCGCCCCGCGCCACCGACCGCCCACCCGCCTCCCCCCCCCGCCGCCCCCGCCACCTCGCCATTACTGCCACTACTGCCACTACTACTGCCATAGCCACTGCAACTGACACAGCCACCAGTATTACCATCGCCGCGGAGCGCTGTCACCCGCCAACACCGGTCCTACCGCCCACACTTTTTTCACTGTGGCCACTACTCCCGTCACCACCAATGCTTCAGCCGTCTCTTTCACTGCCGCTGCCGGTCCCTCCCCTACCGTCGCTCCGGCGCGCGCCGAACAGTGGCAGGAAAAATGTCATTAGGCTTTACGTAAGCGGACGGCGCGGCGCGGCGCGATGCGAGGCGCAGCGGCGGCGCGTTGGCGGTGGTGGTGGGGTGGGGGGAGAGATGGTTTGCGACGGTCGCGCGCACAGGAGAGCCTAGGTGCGGAAATAGAAAGTGGATGAAGAGCAGCAGAGGTGAGAAAGATACAAACAGTGGGAGAAATGAATAGGAAACCAAACGAAGCACCAGAAAGAGAATCAGGGAAATAAAATCTAATAGGAAGGGGAGCATTGTTTGGGAAAATCTACGAAAACTCAGATGCTGGCAAAGCTTTACACACGGAAAGAAGACAGTAACAAACTGGATGGGCGGAGATCTGGGCCATCGCTCTCACTCAAAAAGGCTACAGCTAAGTAAGCTAGTATCTTTTCGCCTAACAACTTGAGAGTTATTTCAATGAAATTAGTGGAACATTTCTCTCAATGGAATTGAAAAAACATCTATAATTTAAACGAAGAAATCTGAGAACAAGTAGACAGAAGGGTGCTACAAACTATAATTAAGAGGAAAGTAGGAAAATAATGGCGAGGAAAATGTATACGGCTATGCTAAACGAATTAATGAGAGTGTCAAAATAAAGGTGATGTACTGAGGCAGGAGAGGAATGCTTTCGTTGATGTATAAAGTACGAATGAAAAAAAGACAAGATTTCGAGAAACATCATTGTGAAGAACAATAGAATAGGGAAGAAAATATTAATTGAAACATTAAGGGGATTCTTGCTGCTGTATAAAGAACGATTGAAAATAACACGGAGAGGAGAAATAAAAATATGACACTGTAAAAAAACTAAGAAAATGAAAGTCATTTGGGGAGGAGAAAGATTAATACAACGCTGTTCCAAGCACGAAGGTAAATCGTCACGAGAGGAGAAAAATGTAAGACGCTCTAACGACGACGGAAGCCCAATCAAGCAGTAAATTCTTAATCTTGCGGCATCGACGTCTCGGAAGTACACGTCTACTTTCTCCGCGTGGAGCCCCGCACGCTCACTCTCTGTCAGGCTCATCGCGTGCGCACCGCCTGCGGAGGCAAACTACCGACACACACGTCCCCCACCCCACCCCCCGCCCCCGTGGGCCAACGCGCACGACTCCCGGCGCTGCGCTCGTGTCACGCGTGCGAGACGCCGCCCGCCGCCGCTGTGAACACGCGTGCCGCGCGCGCACGCTCCAGACGTCCCGCGCCGCGCCGTGTCGCGGGTCGCCGCGCGTCACGCTGCGGTGCGTGGCGGGAGGATGTGTGGTTGTTGGTCGCTGCGGGCGGGCGGTCCGGTCGTGTGGTGTGGAGACGCGTGCGGCCACGGAAGGCGTTCATAGACGGCTGAAGCACGCGCTGATTTTCTCGGCGGTGGACTAGCAGCCATAAAATATGTTGGTGTATTTTCCGATTTAAATAGGGTGATTTCCTGTAGATTACACAAGCACATATTCACACACAAATGTCAGACCCAACACGTTACACATGTTTCTCTGCAAATGTCGGCTCACTGAATCCGAATCCGAAATCAGATTTGTGCCATCACTCCAGATTTTTTTAAATCGCGAAAAACACATACGAATACTAGATTTTGGTGTCTTGTAGTATTTTACTCTACAGAAGCCAAAAGTTGTCTGTCCCTAGACGCGACACATATTTCTTTATGGTTAACCATTCGGGAGCCTCGTTAAGACATACGTTTTAGGTATTAAAAGTTCCGTTGGGATATCCGCGTCACACCTGATAATCTGTCAGATGTCACTCAATTAAATCGGAGTGTAATTGATACAAAATAGTGTCCGACTCGTAGCATAGCTTCTAATGTGTCGCCTGTGGGTCAGGATTCAAATCCTGGAATACATGTCCCGGTTTCAAATTCCGGATCATGTGAAGTTTATGAATGCCGCTGCATGTACATGGCAAGGTTCTCTCCTTTCTCCTGACGCGTTTCACTTCACCATTCATATCTTTATAATCAGTTAACGAAATATCCATAAAATAAGTAAGCAATTTCAGTAATGCCGTTTATCAAACGTTATTATGAAGATATTAAAGGGAAGTAGAGGAAGGTCTAAAATAAATGATTAAACAGTTTTCCTGATAATTCAATAACTTCGTTATGAAAAATATTTTATTGGTTCTTACTTTCACTTCAGAGAGATCATGCTTTCCTCTTACTTTGTTCTCATGCTCAAGAATTAAGTTATTAAACTCGCAGTGAGCTGTGACTTTCCGTTATGAGCGTGTCTCCGTTCACCAGAGCTGTATTTACTTGCATGAAAGAGTTTTTAACGAGTTGAACTCTACAACTTAAATGAGATTAACTATTATCCTAGGTTTCCGGAAGGGATTTCAGCATGATCCAGTATTCTTTGACTCTTGTCCGGTTGCTGTGACTTCTGCTGCATGATGTGTTTATCGCCTTTCATTGCCTTGAAAGGCAGACTTCTCTCCTCGAGATGCTATTCAAGGAGCAGGAGCATTATAAACTGTTTCTCTAGGGGATGCATACTTGATATATTTCGGTTTTTGTTCCATACCTAAGCGTAAATGCCAGCTCGATTTAAATTTGCTCTGTATTTATCTGTGCAAAAAAAAAAAAAAAAACACTTTCCTTTTAAACCATTATCTACATGTATACCACTTGTTTTGTAAAACTGTTCCCTTTCGGAAAAATTATTATCCTTTGTTTTGTAGAAACAAAATTATTATTCACCACAATTCCATACTATTTGCTACTTTTCAGTAATTTTTAAGAATTTGTAAATTTCACGAATTTAAACAAACGAACTAAAATGTGTTTACTGTAGAACTACAGGTGAACTACATTCTGTAACGTAAAAACCATTTAATGTATTAGTTAGTAGTAATGTAGTAGTTATGGTAGTAAATCATATGCGTCACCAAGTAGGTAATGGATTTCCATCATAAGCGTCATGACCAGCTATGCACCGCCACAAGAAAACTCGCTCTTGGCGTCTCAGGGAACGGTAGGTGTGCAACCACTTGTCAGAGCATAACGTTCTAGATGCCGTCTATTATCTGGTTTTCGCGGTTTCCGTGAATCCGTAAAGGAACTACTTCGAAGGCTTGGCTCAGAAAGGAAATGGTCACAACAAATTGTCCTTCACATGTTCCTGATATTTGCCTTCCCAATGGGATGCATCACACAGACGGGGACTGGGCACAAAAAAGTGTCATTAAATGGGCGAGTGAACACATCACTGTGTTATTGTCCTAATGAGTAGCTTTGCGCCCTCCATTGGGGATTTGTAATGGATGAGTCTAGAGGATACAGTGGTGGGAATGGTGTAATTTTTGAAAATCGGTGTCGCATGCGAATGAGAAATGGAGAACAAACATTTTGGTGGACTAAAGGGAATCTAGCTCTTTGCCTGTAATCTCTATAATACGCTTCTCTGAAGATACATGCTCTTTTGTGAATTATATTATAATATATTTAGAGTATAGTTAATGTTTTATTACTACTGAAGAGTGCAATACTATATGAAGAATACACCAAAGCTCGTGCACACTACGTTTTATAAACGTACAACTTCTGCCAATGTATCATTTTATTTTACAAATGGTGATTGTTTTGTAACTTCAACTTATAAGGACGCTTCATTTTACAACTTGCTTTATATAATTCTCGCTAATTTAACAACACTATTGCAGTGAATCTATAAATTATGTAATTAATAATAATAGTAATAATAATAATAATAATAATAATAATAATAATAATAATAATAATAATAATATAGGGGAGGTGCAGAAATATGTTGTATTGATTACATGTCATTAGAATATCCAGGGGAAACAACTAGAATGATTAAAGCATTAGTAGTTTAAGTGTGTATGTGCATGTCGGTTTTAGTTTTTATTCTTTTTTTTTGTTTCAATTTTGGGAATTTGCTTCCAAGTATTAAAATGAAACGACATAAAAACAAATGTCTGTTAAACGCTTGTCTTCCGTACCTTTAGCCGAACCATAATGTTCGTTTTGTAAATAGTATTGTAAGAATTGAGAGTAATCGATCTGTGTTCTTCTGTGTTGCAGGTGAGTACCTATTTCACGGGATTACCATTTCCATTATCAAGATGGTAGAGATGGTAAGTCATTTATGAGACTGGATTCAAAATGTACCGAGATGCGGACTTTCGCTTATTCCTTCAAAACATAAAAATCTAAAATTACCCTGAATTGTTTTATATTGCGAATTTTAGTAAACGTTAATTTTTATTTCCCCGCCCAGTTTGTATGCATAGACAAATATTTATGTAATAATTTGGTTTGCATAAAGGAATGTTTTACGGAAATAACAAAGATTTATTAACTTCCAGGACTAAATAGCACAATAGAAGCGGTAACCAAATGCTTTTACTCGCAAAGACAGGACTGGAATGATGCCAAGGAATGTTTACTAACGATTATTTGGCACCAAAAATCGGGCATGACGAGGTGGTGATCTTTTTAACCATGTATATATTCATATATGGCGCTGAAATTTACTCATATCTCTGATGAGAACATTGCATTTGTACTAGGACGACTTGTCATATTCTATAATCTATTTGAAAAAATTTTCGTCTCTGATAAAATTACCCTATGGATACCATGAATGACTAAGTAACAGGATCGTTATTTTCTGCAGTTTTGGCTATTTCAATGCTCAGAATGGATTTCACATGTCACTTCGCTTGTGTGAAAGTAGGCTGCTCAGTTTAGAGTAGACACCCACACCTACCCCTTTTCACGGGGAAGAACGTGCATTTCAACCTTTTGAGCGGAGACGCAATAAGCTTCCGCCTCACACGTCCCGGCTACTCAGGTCGAGGCGTAAAGTACTTTATTAATGTATGAGATTGTTGAGAAGTCTAACCAACGTAGTCAAAGGCTGGCGAAGGTCGCGGCGGCGAGGTCACAACAGGCAGCGAGTCGACGATCACCGGGGCCTCGCCTCCTGCAATCTGATGGCAGATGGAGAAAGCCGCTCTACGCCGCGCCACCGCCACCGCCACGCACGCCACCGCCACCGCACGCACCGCCACCGCCACCCTCCTCACCTCTGACCCGCACGCCTCCCGCCTTGGTCTTCGCCCCATCCCCAGCTCATCGCTGGACCGCAACCCCCGCCCCTCCCACGACGCACCTCACACACGCCCGCCTATCAGATCCACCGCTCTGCCACCGCCACAGCCAACTCCCACTCTCATCCGCTACTGCTCCGTTTCCGCCCACCGCCTCTGCCCTACCCACGCCCCCGCCTCACCACCACTACACACCACCCACCACCACCCACCACCACCACCACACACACACCAAAAACCGCTGCGCCGCGCCGTCACGCCACCGCTTGACCATCATCTCTGCATCACTATATTCGCCTTCACCGCACGCCACCGCCCTACAGCTGCCCGTTGCCACCTTGGTCGTCAATAACACCTCCTTCGTACCCATACACCTTGTTATCGTCAACTCGACTCCTCACCGTCACAACCACCACGCAGCTTCGTCGTCACCACCGCGCTGCGGTGCTGTTGACCTGGTTGACCTGCGGTGTGATCTTGGAGTCGCGTCGTGAGGGCCCTAACGAAGCGTCTCCCTCCCGCCCGCCCCTCCGTGCCCTCAGAGGGGAGATGCCCCCGCCCGCCTCCCCGCGCAGGTCAGCCCCGGTGAGGCGGAGGAAGCCTCTGCCCCTCTGGCTCCGATGCGCGCCGAATTAATGGGCCCTCGGAGGGACCTTTCGTACCGGAGCCCGCGTTGGGATAGCGCTCCTGGAAGGGGCGGGTGAAGTGGGCGGAGTCGCGGCTCTCCGAGCGATGTCCATGAGCGCTGCTGGCGGCGTAATTGCAAAATACATCAGATTCTTCGGAGTTTATTGAATGAAAAGTACGTTTCATCGGGGCAGTTGGTCGTAGTCACCTACTCTGATGGTGCAACGCATGTCAAATGGTGAAGAGCCAGGGTCATACTGGCGAGGCCAATCATTTTTAAAGTTCAGTATATTCTTTATTAATATACTTACAACCATTGAAGAGTCACGATGAATAATAAAATAAAATTGGTTCACAGGTTTGGTCATTGTGAATAGAGAAGCAATTAGTTGCGCCAATGTTTCGAAATATTTAATTTCTTCATCAGGGATTACTAATAATCATAAAGGTAACGTCTCATTTCAAGCCACCACCTCCAACTCCACATGGAGTTGCCACTTTGTGTGGAGGTGCGGGTGGTGGCTTAAATAATAATGGTGGCTAATGAAAATTGCTTTGTACTTAAATCCAACATCAAAAGTGTCTGGCAACTCGTTGCTGTGGAATTGGGCTACCGTGTAGTAGGTCCAAATAGATCATTGTTCGTAGCATAACCTACTCCATCTCCAGTAAGGGGGTTTGGGGGTCTACGTTGTGTGTAGGAATGAAACGTGTATTGCGGTTGGTGTGTGCGCTGCTGTGAATCATGATCTGTAAATTTTTTTTCGACTTACATCTGCTTGTTGCAGTATTTGAGTTTTAGGGTCAAGTATATGTAACAAAACCGTCGTCTTTCTTTATAGTGTTATTCACACAAGGAGAGGGTATGGGATCACTGCAGATGGCTGTAGTGGTTAGAGTGCGAAGCGTCTTTTTTCGGTTTCTCCCGCAGACGGATGTTTTCCCTTGTTTTTCGTGCTTTTTGTTTCAGAGAGGTGCCCGATAGGTTCTATAGACGCGCAGGATCGGAGATGCCCGCAAGTATATTAGTCTCTTTTGTCATGATCTGAAAATTAAGAGTGTCATTAGTCTCAAGGAAGAAAATCCCCTAAGAAGTAAACATGGAAAAAAAGGCAATGAGTTACAAAAGCTAATTGAATCGGTCATCAGTCAAAAAACCTCATCTCCAACAAAGTAAGCTTTCGGAACTTGAAAAATGTTTTTTATAAAATACTTCTTTCTTTTCTATTCTTATACTTCGTTACGTATTTTCAAACTCTACAAAAAGATGTATAGTAGAAGAGATCTGTTGTTAGTTGTTTAAAGAGAAAATACTTTGTTAAAGCAATTTAAAGTACGAACAATATTAATTTTTTTTATCTGTAGATACGTTAAATGGAGAAAATTTGTATATTGAATGACAAATTCCATTAGTATATTTGATGATATGTGGATCAAATTGAAAACACTAGGAAGGATCTTATTTCAGTTCATTGATATATTACAATTTAAAGTTGTTTTTCCCCGGTTCTTTCCTAAGTTGGTTTTCTTTAAAAAAAAATTAAATATAATTTTTAGGAGTTTTAGGAATTCGAAAGGAAGAACGTGTGTCTAATCGTTGTAATCAACCTTTGTGTACGATCCTCTAAATACTGGAACGAATCGTTTGCGTTTCCGAAATGAACGCAATTGTTCTCGAGACAAAGCTTTGCTGGAAGGTAACTTTCACAAGAGACATTTACCGATTAAATGACTGGTCGTAAGCACTGCCTTTACGCGAAGCCAATTGTTGTCAACGAGGGAAAATGCTGAAGAAATATAAAATCGGTGAATAGTTTTCCGTTACATTCTCCTTTCACCAGAACTGCAGCAATTGAATTTCGAAACAAGTGAATCTCTTGAGTTTGGAAATGTTGTTTCTTATTGAAAGTAGAACTAAAGTAGTAATGCTTACTTGTAGTTAAAGTAGCACGTCGAAAATTCAGATGAATTGGGACTGCACTCCGGCCGGATTATCAAAATTACTAACTAAAATCGTTCATAATTCATTCTGATGGTTTCAGAAGAGGAGCGGATAAATAAAACCGTAACTAGAGAAGCAAACCTTGTACGTTATGTATTACAGAAAAAATGCAATATACAGTATTTCATTTACCGACTCTTATAACAGTGCAATAGTCTAGACCTGCTATAAAATTCAGTACATAAACTTGAGTAGTCAAAACAATTCTTGAACAGTAGCGAATTAAGGTTGCCGAAAAAACGGACTCTTCGACGTCCAAATTTTTGACGTACTTGTGATAATGTGATAACGAAAATACGTCTGAAAAAGTGCAATAGTAGTCCACTTTAAAAACGTCGAAATCAGTGTTGGATAGGGGCCATATTCAATAAATCATATTAAAAATTAGTATATATTTTTCTTGGTGTTCTTTTCTTTCCATTCGTAGATTTAACACTTTAACATAGCGTTTGATCAGATCTCAAAATAATATAATTTATAAATAATATTTTGGCTCTTCCCAAGTTTAAATTTAAATAGATTCATTTTTACAACAAAAACTTTTTTTAAGCTTGCCATGATCAGAACCATATGGGACAGAATACCAAAAATATAATACTATCCTTATGAAGTTTTTACTGTTTTCACTTGTAATCCATACAAATTAGCTTCAGCAAGATCACACGATTTAACGATTTATATTTGTGTAGGTTCATATGTAACTTTTAAATCCATTTTATGGCGTCCCTACACCTTTTTTATACCGCTGTATATTTTCCGTTCGTGAGTACATCCGATTGGGATGAGCCGTGAGATGGTAGCGCCCGAAGAATGTTGCCCAGTTTACTCTTGGCAGTTTGCCCGGGGTTCCAGCGCGAGAGGAGCAGGTGGCACTTGACACAGTGATTGGCTGTCTCCCGGGGACCGCTAGAATCTGTAGCACGGTTTTCACTATGTAGCAGTATACAGTACTACCTTCTATCTAATCAGGAAACACTCGTAATAATTTACGTATACCGCAGTGATCAACGGAATTACGAGTATAATAAGGCTCTGCACTCTCAAAACTAAGGAGAATGGATATATCGAAAAATGAACAGTGCTTAACATATTTACTAGAATGCTCGACTGATTAAAGATGTGGAATATTTCTGAAATAAGATTTCATTAACTTATCTCTAACTTTATAAGTCCATACGTGTATCAAATGTATTTTCAAGAAAAGTGTACACTGTTTCCTTTTACAAGAGCGACTTGCCTAACGGGCATTCTTTGGGAACTAGGGGAAATTTAGGGAACCGTCTAATGTCTAGAATTATTTGGAGCTCCCTTCACATAATAAACGAATACTCGCGTGTTATTGATTATTTGTGAAAATTTCGATACAGCTTATCTTTCATACTTCAGCTTGAAATAGAATTTGATGCCACCCATAAAGGCTGTGCAATTGTGTGGCATTCACTGAAACGTGTGTCAAATTGCATCCTTTTTATAACATTTCAAAAAGAATTCCAATGTTTCCCTCGTTTTGGTTTCTAAATAATTTAAAATACTGTTCATCGTTTGTAAACATACAAATATTGTGTAATCATAGTATTTGTATTACGGCGTTTGTAGAGATGTTCAAATAAATAACAATCAACTATTACTCTTTTAGATGATATACGACAAGTAAATTTGATTTTCAAAATATAATTCTTTGACGCAGATTTCTATTGTTTTCCCTTGAATATCAAAACAACTTTCTTCCGAAGTCGGGAATCGCAGAGGCCTTGACTTCCAGGAGATTCTCCAATAGTTCCCTACCGTAATGCCCCCTTGGTTTCTCCTTGGAAATTACGGCGGCGTGAACTGGGCGTCTGCGGCGGCGAGTGCGGTGGAAGCGCGGGGCGGCCGTTCGTCACTTGTCGGCACCGGCGCCCTCCGCCCCATTCATCATCGGCGCGCTCATCGCAGGCTGTCGCGCCGCAACACGTCTTGTCCGCCCCGCCCCGGCCC